>JANKYE010715460.1:0-10046 GCA_032467995.1 Erythroxylum dillonii | reverse complement strand
CCACGCGGGACCCGCATAAATGAATGGTTGAGATTCACTGGACACAATAAGACACAATAAAACTAGACAGAGGATCTTGTCCCATAAAAGGGATGGATGTCAAAACTTAAGAATTTTTATCCGTTGCTTCTACAGTCAATATGGGAGAATATACAAGCTGCTTAAGTTATATTGCTGTAATAGTAGACCAGGATCATATATAAATTAAGGAATCAATGAAAAAAATTTAAATAGATATAAGAAATCTAAGAGGATCAAAATGAGAAGTTGGACTAGATGGAGGGTAAAATGTGTCATTATTTCATTAATGTTGGATTTGTGGTGCCACCCATGCCTTTTTTTACTTCATCTTTAAAGGAGAAACCTTAGGAGAGTGCTCTTAATAACACTACTAGAAGATGAATAAGATTGATTTTTTCTTCTTGTATATAACCCTTATACTAAAAATGTTCTCTAACTGTGAGATGAAATTTTCTTATGTTTTGATCTTGATTGACGTAGTTATAGCTACAAACTTATTATTGATTTTTCATTTTTGATTATAGATTCAAGTTATAGATTACGCTATTTATATTGGAATAAAGATGAAAAGGTAAGGATAGTTATTAATCAAGGAAAAGAAATAAATAGAATTAAGATACTCTATTATCTTAAAATTTGGATTCAATTATTGCATTTATGATATTTACGAATAAGGAACCTTAGAACCTCCCAATACATATAACAAGACATCAACATTAATACAATATGGAAAATAGATAGAACCTTCCTTACACTTGACCATTTGGACCTTGTTTTGATAAAAGAATTAGGAATTTCATTCTTATAAATGACAAGACTTGGGATATCTTAGGAATGGAGTGATTAGTCACTTTTAATCAATCAATAAACTCAAGAAGGTTTTGCTTCTATAGTGGCTCATTGACCATATGGATTTTGAACAATATAATCAGGTGTATTGGGTGTCTTAATTAATCAATCTAAATGAATTCGAGGACCACCAGTTTGTCTTATTCATAACCATAAATATAAGAACAGAGAAATAAGATAGAGATAGAAGCATTAATAAGTAATTAAATAGTATAAAATTAAGAATAAATCAATAATAAACATGAGAGTATCTCACTAAAGAATCAGTTATATTTTGATATTAGAACAAGTAAAGAAATAGTCATATACATAGGGGTGTAAAAAATGGATGAAAAAAGGAAATCAATTACACTCCTATCACAATAAATGAATGTACTATATTATAAAAAATCCTTATATAATGAATCATCCAACAATAATGTGTTTGGTTCATTGTAATCTTTAATTTTTTTTGGAAGACAAGGATCACACTTTTATCATATTAGTTCCTTCAATAATGGCGTAACCATATAGAATAAATTTATAGCTATACAACTATGTCAACTACGTAGTAATACAGAGAAATCAGGAGCATATACAACAATATTAGCTAAAAGATCGTTAACATCAAGTATAAACAACTCTTTTTAACATACACACTAAATTGAATCTTTGGTAACTTTACTTCTGAGTTCAAACCAACATTTATCTCTAGGCATGAATCCTTTTCAGTTGACCTAATCATTTGCACTAGATTATTTCTCTCACCATTTATATGGGCATTCATATCCTCTTTCTTCTTATCTTCTTCTTCTCCTTTAGTGTTTCTAATTTTCCCAAATTAACATTCCTTGGTTTTCTTCTTCTCTTTTTCCTCTCATTTAGTGTTTTTAACTCTCCCAAATTGACATTAATTAGTTTCTTTCTTCTTTACTCCATCTCTAAATGCATATTAGATTCTAAAGATGCATCAACTCTTTGTAGCTTTGATTCTAAGTTTAGATAAACATTTTCCATTAAGCAAGAATTCCATTTAATGGAAATAATCCTTTCCTTTGGATTATTTCCCTAGCATTTAAATAAGCATTCTTGACTTTTTTTTTCATCTTCTCCTCTTCCTTCCCTATTATATTTCTAATTATCCCAATTTGGCATTTTTTAGGTTTTCCTTTGATGCATTAGTAACATAAGAATTCTCTATTCTAGAGTCTCCACAAACTAAACCTACTTGATATGCACAAATATATCGTTTTTAAGATTGCTTAGTTTTTTATTATTGAGCAATTGTTGTTAAATGAAATAATAATAAATGGATCTATTTATCTAATAAAATTAGTAACATAAACAACAAAAGCACAAGAAAAGGAAAAAGAAAGAGTACTTAAGAAAGTAAAGAGGAGTACAAGGAGAGAATATGCAGAGACATAAAAATATGAGTAAGAGTTGGAAGTGTTTTATGGCTATATATTCTTATCATAAAGCTAGTTTTGATCAAGAATAAACACAGTAAAAGAAATTTTCCACTCTAGCTTAAGTTTTGTGTCTTAGCCCTTCACTTGCCTATCTCAGTGAAATAATGGGTATTTAAGGAAAAAAATGCTAGGAAAATTTTTAAGGAAAATACATTAAAAATGAATGGAAAATGATGGGAAAGGAAAGTTAGAATACAAGAGATCATTCATATTAAGAAGCACTATGAAGGGTCAAGCGGGAGAATTGATATCACACTAAATGAAAAAGACAATTCATAAAATATTTTGATTTAAAATTAGAGGCAAATGACTACTTATTAACATACCATGAATGTATAAAAATAAGTATCACCTTTACTTTAATATGTAAATACCACGACTAAGTATAACTAATATCATTAGACCATAAAAACATACCATAATCCCATATAAATAATACCACACCTCTATACAAAAAATTCATCATAATAAAAAATAAGTGCTATCTTTAATAATTAAATACTATATCTGAGTACAAATAATATCATGACTCGTACAAATAATACCATCACTTAATATAAACAATACATCTCTATATAAAAATATCATAATAATAAATTGAAAAATATCACCTAACTTTAATATTTAAATACCATATTTGAGTAAAGACAATACCACGGTCTATGCAAATAATAAAATCAATTAATACAAATAATACTATGCCTCCATATGAAAAATAATACTACCATAATAAACAAATAAGTACCACTTTTACTTTAGTATGTAAATACCACATCTAAATACAAACAATACCATGACTCTATAAAACCAATATCATGACTCAAAACAAACAAAACCATGACTTTATAGAACCAATATCATAACTCTAAAAAAACAATACCATGACTCCTTATAAACAATACTAATTGTAAAAAATTAGATTTACTATTGTCTATTATAAGATGGTAATTTCTAGAATAATGGAAAAGGCTACGTTTAGGATATTCATTAATGTTATTCCCTATTTCCAGTAACACAACATTCCTAAACTGACAAATACAAAAACTTTAGTCAATCATTTCTAAGACCACGCATTCTTTAAAAAAATGCACAACATTTTTAAAAAAAGCCACTACTTTAATAAAGAAATACCACAAGTCTTTAGAAAAATATTTATACTATATATAAAAATTTCATTAGTGATATTGAAAAAGTACGTTTTCTCTATATAGTATATATATCACTACTCTATATTGTAAAATATCACAACCTTATAAAAATTTCCACTAGCTTAAAAAAGATATCCCTTCATCGTTTAGAAAAATTATAAGTACTATTTAGACATAATATTGTCACTTTCATTTTAAAAAAAGCCCTTAACCTAATACTTTAGATATGACCAATATATTTTGCAAGTGTTATATAACTTAAATAAGATATAAAATTATTATTTGAAACAAATAACCATAACTTATATACAAATAAATCTTTAATTATATTCAAAATATATTACCAATTTATGAAATAGTGTTTTAAAAATGTAAAAAGATACCATTCATTTTGCAAATATCACATGGCTAAGATAAAAAAAATTACCAAAATCATATGCAAAAAATACTAATATTCATAACAAAAATTCCTACTACTTAATGGTTTTCATCAATTTTCATTATAGGTTTTCATCGAGCAACTGCGCCTATGGTAGGTTTTAATTAGCAGCATGTTGTACCAAAGCATGCTACTTTTTTGTTTTTCTTATGAAAATGATTTAATACTTTACTGTGTTCATCATATGTTTTCTACTAGAGCATGATTTGGCACACAACTCAATGCCAAACTATATGTTTTCTATAGTATTAAGGTTTACTGCATGGTTATATTATCGATCATGTTCATAAACATCCTACATGATACTATTTGAGATGACTGATTATTTGACTGCATTCTATCAAAATTTTTATATTTAAAAACATATTTAACGTGCATAGGAAAAGATAAAAATTAATTTAAAATTCTCTATGTTCTATAAAATCACCGACATGCTCTTAGTCCAAATATATTACTACTAAAATTCAATCACCAATTAAAAACAAAGTAATCCAATTTAAACCAAGTGATTAGCTCCCCTTTGTTAAATAAATAGCTAATTAAACCAAGTTAGGGTTGTATTTAATTTATACTTTAGGAATTGCCATATTTATATGGATTCATTTGATTTGAGTTATATTTATATTTCAAACATGTTTTAATTGTTATTTATATACTTCTCTTTTCATGTTGATTTTCGAAGTTGCAACTCTATACTTTTTATTGGTTTAAAATAGTTTGCCTTATGTACATAAATGTAAAGATTATGTAATCTATACTACTATAAAGATGAGGGGCTAAGGATAGTGGATTAAGGTTCATATTTGTTAATCACTAGCACCAAAGACACTTAACAGGATTAAATTTGAATTAAACTATTGCGTTAATGCTATTTGGTTTTGGGAAGGTTTATTACAACCTTATAAAATCGAGAATAATAACTTGAAACACTGATACATGGAATAAGATATGCAAACTTCTAAAATTTTTGAGCCCTTAAAGAATAGTAACCTAAAGAAGTTTAGAAATCTAGGGTGCCTTTGGAAGCATCATGGGCATATTTTTTCCATGTGATAATTAAAGATTCAAAAATCATATGTTTCATTTATTAGTGTCAGTCACTTTTGTGGTTAAAATCATATCACTATAACTCGATTTGATCATACATGGAAATAATAATCATAAACCAGAAATAAAATGCATATGTATAAAATCAATTTATATACAAGTCAGATCAATAATATGTTAATTTAAGACTTCCTAAAAGATTGCACAATCAAATATAAATTTAAAAAATCATAAATTTATTTAAAGTGAAGCAATAACATTTGAGAGACACAATCATATAGAATGAGTTATAAGTGTTTTATAAGATATATTTGATAAAAGAAATATATCCAACATAAACACTTGCTACTATTGTCTTAAGTATTATCTCTTTGCCTTTGTGATACCTATCCTAGTGATATTAATTATAAGTAATAGGTATTTGAATGAAAATAGTTGGATATTTTTCATTTAAGGGAAAAACACAAAAGTGGATGGAAAATGTTGGGAATTTAAAAGTAAAAGGGATAAGAAAGCCAGAATTCAAACGAACATTTAAATAAAGAAATAAGATGGATTAGAGAGAAAAGACAACTCATCAAATATTTTGAATAAAAAAGGCAAGAAAAGAAAATTCATCCAAACCTAATAACTACAACAATACCATGTCTATATGTAAAAAATATCATCACATATTACAAATAAGTACCACATTGTCTTTAATATGTCAATATCACAAATGAATACCAAAAACAGTGATATAACACCTTATAAAACATATCTTGCCTCTATACAAAAAAAAAAAAATCTCACATTCAAATAAGTACCAACTTGTTTGTAATTTATCACAACCAAAAATGAGTGTAAAAAAAAATGAATCCTCACAAAAAATACTATTACTCAACCACAACACCATGTATCTATAAAAAAATACAATTACATATTAAAATAATTACCACATTATTTTTATTAAAGAAAATATCGCAAATGAGTACAAAAAAACATCATAACCTTAAAGACAATATGATGACCCCTTATTAAGAAAACCATGCTTTCGTAAAACAAAATCATCATATATTCAAATAGGTACCATGTCGTCAGTAATATGTTAATACGACAAATGAGTAAAAAAAACATTACTCGTTATAGATAATACTATGAATCCTTAATTATAATAACACACCTGCATATAAAAAATACAACCAAACATTATAAATAAATAACATTGTATTTTTGTTAAAGACAATTCCATAAAGGATTACACAAAATACCGTGACTTTTTAAAGACAACCCCATAACTCCTTATAGAAAATACCACACCTCCGTAGAAAATTACCATCACTCATTATAAAAAGTGCCACCTTACCTATAATATGCCAAAACTAAAAATGAGTATATAAAACACCATAAATTCTTTAAAATAATATCATGACTGTCAATATCATGAATCCTTACAAACAATATCATGATTCCTTACAAATAATGAATATCATTATATTTTGTTGTTTGCATCTTTCTCTAGGTCGTTACCTTACCCTTTCCTCTATCTCCTAACTCCTAGCTCCTAGTTGTCCTCCTTGAGCACCTCCATTCTTAACTTCTTATTCAAATCCTTCTTCCCTTTGGATGGACTTCTAGTCATCTCTACTCCACTTCCTTTTTTGTTATCCACTCCTCTCCCTCCATGTGTTCTTTCCTACCATGTGTTTTTACCATTTGTAGTAATGGTATATTGAATAACCCTCAAAATGTTTCACGTTTTAATTACTTCAAGTAATTTTCGGACAATAATAACTCTACCTACTCTTTAAATATTTCCAATTATAAGTTTCCTCCCTTTACTCCCCCTGCCTATGACTTTCCCTTCAACCACTCCAAAAGGTGTTGGACCTACAACCCCTCCCCCTTTTAAGAGCCATTTTGAACTCACTCTATTAAACCATCATCCCTATATCCTCAACCTACCCACCTTCCCTTCTAATTGTCCTTGAGATACACCTTGTATCTGAGAGGAAAACTAGTCCAAGCTAGAAATAAGTGGTGGGTGAATCTCTTTTGGTCAAACTCACTTAGTTCCCTCCCTAGAAAAAAAAACCTTCCATTATGGTGCCCCCTATTGAAGTTTTGAAGGAAGGTGTCATTAAATGGGATACTATTGTGATTAGTTCTTTCTAGGCAAAAGAGGAAACCTTTAGTCTGAAGGATGTACTTCTAACAAAGTATAACCTCTTTTTTTTAAAGTTCACCAAAAAAGATTTAACTTAGAAAGTTTTGGAAGAGGGCTCCTAGAACCTTAGTAGAAAACATATACACCTTTAAATGTGGAAATTGAGCATGAGATTTGATTTCATGAAAAAAAAACTCTTGATATTGAACTACACATGGCTTAAGCTACCTAGTGAGTTACATTATTGCATCAGTCTATATAGATGAGGAAAATGCAACTCTCAAGTGCATTGGCTATGTTCTCGTTTATATAGTAATTGAGCTAAGGATGAAACTTGCACACGTTATCTTTTTACTGGGACTTGGCCCTAATGTCACTTAGTGAGTCTCCTATTAATAGAGACCCTCACTAGGAATGTAAGGTGAAACTGAGGGAACTATAAGAAAGCTCTTTAAGAAAGGTGACTATATGGAGCTTTTAGGAATTAAGGATAATATAACAGAGGGACCACCAATCATGAGGTATGATCTAACTTAATGAAAATGGAGAAGGAACTTGAATCTTATAAATAAGTTGAGATGTTCATAGGTAATGTTACAAATATTGATTAATCACCTCCAATTATATTAATCCTAAACTTACCATGGAACTTAAAGAGAAGAATGAAGAAAACATTACTCATCTTAAAAGAACTACAGATTCAAACTTGTTAGGCCTCCTTTCCTCTCCACTAAAGAAAGAATTTAATCATCAATTTTAGAGAAAAAGCTCAAGGAAAAGAGCAAGGATAAATGCTCTTATGGCCATACTTCTTGGCTATCCTTATTAAGAATGTAAGGGGTTTAATTGCCCTAAGGAGCAACTTATGCTTAAAAATCAGTTAAAAAAAATAAAGCCCTCTTTTCTTGGGTTATTAAAGATTAAATTGAATAAAAGGAAATGCTAGAAACTTAACGTTATCTCTAAGAATTGGCGTACAATTACTAATTACCAACGACATCGTTGTGGGAGGATTTTGGTTTCCTTTGATCCAAACTCTATAGAGGCTCAGACAATTGCAATATTAGACTAAGTATTGCATATTTATGTCAAGTTCTTAACTAATAATATTGAGGTTACTATTTTTGTTATCTATGTATTTAATTTCTCATTTCAACGGAAATTTTGTTATGGAATGATCTCAAATCTTTTAAGGCATATATTAACAAGCTTTAGATCATTATTAGTGACTTTAACAATATCCTAAATAGATCAAAGGCTAAAAAGTAACATCATATTAAGGAATTTGAATGATAACTTTAGTGATTGTGTCAAAGAACTGAAAGTAACTAACTTGAAAAATGATGGATGCTTTTATATTTAAAACAAAAACAAATGTATAATCGACATATTAAGAAGAAACTATACATAGATTTATTTAATAAAGCTTGGATTATTAACTTCCCTGAGTGTAGAGAAAATTTTGCTAACCCTGACTTCTTAGATCATCGCCTAACCTTAGAGAGAGATATGAGTCTAATTATAATAAAGAAATCCCCTTTTTTTATTTTATAATTATCTTTTAAATGATGAGGATTTGAGGGAGCTTTAATTAAAGGATCCTCATCTAGTTGCTAGAGGACCAACATTTATATTTGTATGAAAAATTTGGAGGCTATCAAATAGGAGCTTAAATTCCTTAATCTCTAAAAAGGAAATACTCTCATTCCTTTCTTTTGAAAGTTTTAGTTAACTAAAAGCCATCTAAGAGGAACTATATCTAAAATTTGGTGATCCTAAACTAGTTATTTAAGGAAAGAAACACTAGTAAAATATAAAAAATCTTTGATTACCTATAATTCTTTTTAAGGAAAAATATGGAGTTTAGTGAATTAAAGAAGGAGCAAAAAATACCACCTTCTTTCAAAGATCAATCCTAATCAGGAGGAGCATTAATAAAATAACATTAATCATGAAAGAAAATAGGGAAGTAATCCACTCAAGTGCTTTTGACTACTTCCGGGTCCCTTACAATTCCTCATCCCTCTCTTAATGTCTTTATTGTAGAATCATATTGCTCAAGTTGTTGCAGGCTCCCTCATTTAACCCTTCTCCTTTAAAGATATAGAGAGGGTAGTTTTTGCTTTAAGTCTTTGAAAATTAAGGATGAGATGATTTAATTGGATACTTTTTCAAAAATCCTAGCCCCATATCAAGGATTTTTTTAATGATGCAATATTATCATTCTTTGATAAGGTAGAATATTGAATGTTGGGACCCAATCTTGGAACCAGACCCTAACCGGAAAAGCGAAAATACGAAAACGAAAACGAAAGAATCCCAAGCAAAAAATCGGATAACAAATATGTGGAAACAAAAGCGAAAGCGGAAAATTGAAGGAACGAATTTCGAAGCGAAACTAATCGGTTCGAAATGAATCGAAACAAATTTTCGATATCTGGGAAACGAATATTTTAGAAAATCCTCACGTTGGAAACTCTAAAACTTAACCAATCCGAAATTCGGTACAAATTTTTTTTCTTTTTTTTTCTTCATACTATTCATTCCTTTTCTCTTTAATCAATCTTATACAAATCAATACAATATAAATTTCCCATGTGGAAACTTATCCTCAAACAAAACTCAATTCCTATAATTCGTCTTAAATATGTAATATCTCAATATCATCTTTAACAAAACTTATTCTTATTCTTATTCTTTCTTTGCCATAAAAATTTCGGCAGCATAACGGCTGTATTTAAAAAAAACCTAAAATCTGCAAATAGATTAAACACACTTCTATAATCCCAACCAAAACTTAAATCATCGGACCTCCCATCCGGAAACCCAGCATAAACAAACACAATCCTATCATCATCATCTACATATTGTTAGTGTAAGTCGACTTGTACACTCCTGTAACTCGACTTACGCTTTTACAGTACCAATAAGTCGACTTGTATATC
>JANKYE010715389.1:0-10051 GCA_032467995.1 Erythroxylum dillonii | reverse complement strand
TAGTGTCATTTAAACAATAAATGGACAATAATTTAGCAAATTATTTATCAAAAATTAATACAAAATGTCCATTAACACCCAATAGTTGATAGAATTAACGACAAAGTTAATAAGTTGGACCCTCCCTACTCGCAAAAGATGTTTAGAGCTCCAAGTTAAGATTTGGTGTTGTATTCTGTCAAGTAAATCAATATAATCCCTTGCTGTTAATCTATATGGAGAAAAGGGGATTCCTAAATATTTCATTAGGAACTCCAATGACTGAAATCTAGTTAAGTTAGTGATCAATTGTTGCATATTCGAGGCACCTTTAGATAGAAATATGTTGATTTTGAAATAATTTACTTGTAGTCTTGAGGCTCTGTGGAAAATCTTCAAAGCTTTAATCAAGGTGGAGTTAAAGGTGGCGTCAGTTTTCAAAAGCAGGATCACATCATCTGCAAAAAAAGGTTGGTTCGTTTAAATTTACCACACTTAAAGTAGTATTTGAAATCCTTTGCACCACACTTAAAGTAGTATTTGAAATCCTTTGCCTATATTATAACATGCTCAATGATTTTAAGGAGAGTTTGCATTGATGGAATTATGTACATATAGTACCCTAGAAAGTAAGTGTATTTACTTATAACTTAATTTTTTATGTTACTTTTTGCAATGAAAATATTTATTATTAGTCCAACAAAAGAGTTTAGTTTTATATGTATGAGTATAATAAAACTAGTTGTACGGTACCGAGATTCTTTTGTAAGTAATATACATATACATAGAGATGAATGGGGGAAAATGTATATTATTATAATCTAAAATAATTGATTCAAATTGGTCGCTTGATTATCTCTGTGCAAGCAATCAAATTGGTCGCTTGATTATGGTTTAAACTGTAGTGTTGCGGTTTATCTCTGTGCAAGTAAAAGAGTTTAATTCAAGGGAATGATGAGTTTCATATGATGATAGTAGTTGACTATCGATAATGACACTATTAAATGAATCTGGAATCACGTATGTTTTAAAGAATAAAGTAGGTCGTTACTTTAATCTTAAAACATATACTTAAGCATTCATTTATTATAGACCACAATCTTGATGAGTGGTGAACTCATATGTATTTCATTATAATTTTTGATATGATTATAATGGATTTTTACAAAGTATCAGTCCAGTATTTGCATGTTGGAATTATTAATTGATTCATGTGTCAGGGAACATTCGCTCAAATAAAGAGTTTATAGTGATATCATCACTTTTAGATGTTTTACGGAGATTGATGATTAAACTGGCGCCAGTAGTTTGATGGACTAGCTACCCATCAAGTATTAACACTAAGATGAGATCTTGTGTGTTAATCACTATATAGAGTAAAACAGGAGATCTTGAAGGAAAAATCAACATAAGGGCAAAATGGTAATTTGACCCTTTATTATGCGGATGGCTATAATATGATTCATATTAGAGTTTGCAATTGGATATCTTATTGGAAACAAGTGTTCTCATAATATTTAGTAATTCAAGAGTTCAACTAACTGTCTTTAGTGGAATGACATTTAGTTAATAAGCTGGAATTAATTATAATGAGATTAAATTAATTCCGAACTTATTGAAGCTTGAATTATATAAGTCTAATTAGATTCCTTATTTGCCTTCTAGGAAGGTTATCAAGCAAAGTAAGAAATACAAATAGGGGTTTTAAAGCCTATGATTGAATGTTGGACTTACTTTAATTAATTGTTAATTAGAAGCCCATATGATCATTCAAAAATGGGTTAGACTTTGGTTTAATTAAATTAAAACAAAGTTATTAAAGATAAAAGGAGGTGGATTTTCAGTTTTAATGGGCTAAATGTGCACCATCTTAAATATAGCAAAATAACGCTAAATGTGCAGTTTTGCGATATTTAAGATGGTGCACATTTAGCCCATTAAAATCGAAATCCACATTTAGCATTAGTTTGCTATATTTAAGATGGTTTTTAACATGCTTTATCATCATTAAATAGAGTAATGATCTTATCATTAAATGGTTTAATGGTTGTATTTTAATTATAGCATGTAACCTTTTAGCATTCGTTGGATTAAAGAAGAAAGAGGTACATTTGATGGACCATCTTCCTTCTTTCATCACAAAACCAAAAATGAGATGTATCGTTTAGGTTATTGGTCTTTTCATATAGCTATCTTAAAATAAATGAGAAGAGTCTCATTTATTGGCTTCTTTATGATTGATTAAGGAATGATGTGATCCATTGGATGCACTTCACTTCTTTCTTTGATGCTTAACCGAAATTGAGAGGAAGAATACAAAGGGTTGTTGAATTTTTGTCTCTCTCTCTCTCCTATCCTGCATGAGTTAGCTGAAATTTCCATAAGAGGTGTCTCATCTTTGACTTCTTTCTTCCGAGGAAAAATCTCTTCAAGTTTTCTTCTCCATTCCCACAAAAAGATCTTGTTAACCAAGTTGTCCAAGGAGAACAAGTGGTAGATCGGATCGGTCGAGGAAACAATAACGAGAAAAGGATACATTACCTAGGAGAGGATACATTGCCGAGGATAGGATAACATAGCGAGGAGTTAAAACTGTAGCAAAGAAGTCGGTATAATTTCCATCTTGTTCTTATGTTAATTATTTTCCTTACACCTTATCATGTATGGCTTAAACATATTGATATAGTTATATTGCTTTCACTGCATTTTTTATTTCTAAAAATTTTTGAAATCTACCGTTTCAACCAAATCTTGCATGCTTATGTTTTTGATCCAACAATTGGTATCAGAGCCAATTTTCTTATGTATGATGTTGGTTCCTATATGTGATGCATGAGTTGGCAAATTTTTATATGCTGCATATTTTTATGTGATAGAAATATATATGGTGTATGTTTTGCTCTTTTGTTGGCCCCATAATTAATTAATTATTTATTTATTTATTAAACATGATTTAAATTAATTTTGAGGCCTTGATAGATTAATTATTTTTGGAGTTAATTAGTATGTAAATGTTAGTAGGATTTTACGACATAGGTTAATTAAATTAAGGTGTTAAGGTAGTACGAATGTACAAGGGTATTTTTGGTAGTTCACTTTAGGATGAAAGACCATAAGAAAGGGTAAAATGGACAATTTAGACTCATTAAGGGTATTAAAGGGAGAAAAGAGTGTCTTGCATTATTGAAGACGAAGAAAACGAAAATAGAAGGGAGAAAAGGAAGAGAGTGTCGTTGGAGAGAAAAGAAAGGAGAGAAAGAAGAGCAAGCTAGGTTTTCATTTTTCTTAGCTTTCTAGAGAGATTTTGAAGTTGTTCAAGAAGAGAAAAAGGAAGAGGAAGAAAAGAGATTTCTTTTGAGCCAAGAAACTCATTTTTTTGGTGAAGATTCAAGGTAAGTGAATTTTGAATCTTTTAGATTTTTTGAAGGTTTTTAGTCTATGGAGTTTAGAAAACGTATGGGTTTAAGAAACCTAGAGTCAATTTTAGTGAATGTGCTTTATGGGTTTTCAAATTAAATTCCTATTGAATGGTAAATTTTTTCATTGATAAGGGAATCAAGAAAGGCAAGAGGAGCAAGAGGAAAGGCATCATTAAGCAAGTTTTTAAGCAAGGAAATCAAGGCAGGCTTCATGTTTATAAATAAGTAATGAGCCATTAATGTTTTCCTTTTCAATTCAATAGAATTAAATGATTTCAATTGCTTCATAAATGTTGCATTTAATGCTTTTGAACGATTTGAGAAATTGTTGTATGTTTAGTATATAAATTTTGTTGGTGGATTGTGAAATGAAATGAAAAAGGTTTTCGAAATATTTCGTGTTTATGAAAGATAAGTTTATGAAATTTGCCATTTAGGGCAATATGCTTATGCAATGAATTATATGTTATGTGGGTTTGTGATGGTCCGTTCTGTTCTGTCAAGTGCATATTGACTCTGTTAAAGGCTTCTCCCGCCTGCTCGCTAGTGGCATGGAGCTCCTTCATAGACTTCCTTCTGTTTACAAGTTCGTGAAACCACTATGTGGGATTGTGAAAGTTTGTTCTGTTTACAACTACGAAAAACCATTATATGAGATTGTGTTAGCTCGTTCTGTTATCATAGAGATCCACAAGAACTCCCTTATGGACCTACCCAAACCATTCTGATGTGTTTATGTGCTCATGATATGTTGACAAAATTGATACATACATAATTTGTATTATTGTGAATTTGGTTGAGAATCTAAGAACCATGTGTTTTATGATTCATTAAGAATTGTCTATAACAAATGAACATTTTGAATGGTTTTGCTTATTATTCGTTATAAACTTGTTGCCTATGAGCTTTCAAGCTCAACCCCCTTACCGCCCCGTTCCTTCCCATCTTTAGGTGATGAGCAAGAGATTGAGTGATCGAGCATAAAGGCATTTCTCCAAAATTTGCATATATTGTAGTTGAAGCTAGTTATATAAAACAAAGCTTTAGTCGCATTTCAAGTATTATTGTTCAGTACCTTTTGTATTTTTGGATTATGATGTAATGTGGCTTGAAATGTCTATTAAAGCTTTGTAAAACTCTTATCTTTTGATATTAATGAAATATATTGGAGTTTTCCTCATGACTTTCCAAGTTTTTGCATTGCATTCTCATAGCTTATCTTTCTAGCTTTCCAACGATATAAAGTATTAAATTTTTTGATATTCAAGTTGAGAGATATGTTCTTTATAAGTTAGTAATATTGCACAGGATATACGAGACAACTATAGTAAATGATGAGAATTGGTTGTAAACGATGAATCAAATGAGTAGAGATTAAAAAGTTTAATGAAACAAAGTTGGTAGTTGAATTGATATGAAGTGATATTGCACTAGAAGAGTTGAATTTGGGAAGATTATGAGTGAAAGTGATGTTAGAATGGATGTAGGAACCATTGGAGATGCTTTGGAGGGAGTTTTGTCTCACCTATGTTTATTAGATGGACCTTCTCGGGTTTGAAAATGTCCCTAGCTCAGTCCATGTCTGTTAAATGGACCTTCACGGGGTTGGAAAACACTTCAGACCCCTTGTATGTCCGTTAGGTGGAGGTATATGTCCGTTTAACAAACATACACTGTACACTTTTGAAAATTTGCATTTTTGACCTCTAAATGGAAAAATCTCTCTTTGTAGTCTTCAATAAAATTATAGATCTAGAAGTTCTCTTCGAAATTGTCCTAAATGACCTTATTCTGACATCTCTACTGAAAGTTATACCTATTATTCCAAAACAGGTACAATATGATTGAGGACATAATCATGTTTCATTCTTTTGGCCATAACTTCATCATCAGATCTCCAAATGAAGTGATTCTTTAACCAATAGATTTCTAATACATTATTCTATCTCTTAATAAAAATTGGTAGCCTTTGGTGTTGATTTGAAAAAAGATTGATGGAAAGAAATTGAGGGAATTGGTAGGAAGAGCATGACTTGGTCACGAACATACTTTGGCTTTTTAATCATGTCTTGATCTATAAAGCTCCGAATGAGATGGTTCTTGTTTTAACATAAACTAGAGATACAGAGCTACAATTTTTTTTAAAGAAATCAAATTTTGATTTTTGGTGATTGACCGGTGTGAGCTACCACCCTTGTAGGGATGCGTGTCTAGATGTCATGTAGCGTGTCTTGCGAAGGCGAGATGCCCAACTGTTAGACCTTGCTTCCTTTCCGAATTTCTTAAATTAGTTAATTGTGCTTACTTGTGGTTTAAATTTTTGTGTTAGAATTGGGTCTTTAATTAAATATTAGAAATTAGAATTAGAAAGAAGAGTTAGCTTGAAGTTATAATAGAACTAAGTTAGTTAAGTGGTAGTTAGAGCCATTAGAAACCAACCAAGGGCATAGTTGGAAAGAGGACTTAAGTGAGGGGCATTATGGGAAGGCCAAGGGTAAAAGAAAAGACAAAATGAGAGAGGGAGAAGAGAAGTGTCATGGAAGCTTGGTGAGAGGGAGAGAAATCGTGGAAGGGAGAAGAGAAGGGAGAAGAGAAAAACCAAGAAAAGCTAGGAAGTGAGAAATTTCGTGGATCAAAGGAGAAATCCAAGCTTCTAAGGTAAGTCTTCTTCATTTCTTCTTGTCTTGTTGGAGATTTAATGTGTGGTTGTGTTAAAATGAAGAAGATTTAGAGAGAGAAGTGGTTGTTTGGAAAATGGTTGAAGGAAGAAGATTATGGTTTTCCTAGGGGTTTTGGATTTTAAACTAGGTTTTGAGAGTTCTAACCTAGGTTGTCTATGGGTAGAATGAATTGAAGCTTGATTAGGGTTTTGCCTTTGTTTGATGATTAGGGAAAATTGGGGGATTTTCCATTTCAGCTGAAATTTATAGTATTTTGTTTATGTTTAGGCCATCAAGAGGCTATCCAAGAGCAAGGGGAAGGAAGCCATTGATTGTGGAAAGTTACAAGTATAAGGTGGGTAATTTACTTATGATCGTTGTGCAATATGAGCATGGGTGTAATTTTGTATGAAATGTGTGCTAAGTGACTTGCTTAAATTATTTGATATGTGGATATTCACTATGATAGATATAATCGTGATAAATGTTGAGATGTATATGACATGTCCCGCATTAAAGAATGTTTGACATTTGGATATGGTTATTATGCTATTGGAGTGAATCATGGCATTTTGTGGATGATTGAATTATGAAATTGATTGTGTTTGGGCAAGAGGGAACCGTTTTGTAGTCACATATATGTTGACAAAATAAATTGCCTTCTCCCGGCAGCCCGCTTGTGGCCCACGAGATCCTAAAATGGACTCGTTTCGTTCATGATGCAAACTTCGGTTTCATCGTTTTGTTCACAGAACCCTCGAGCCATTTGATGTGTAATTGCAACCCTCGAGCCATTTGATGTGTAATTGCATTTCTGATGCATTAAGTGGTGTTTTGACTTGAATTACACTTATATTGTGGTGAGCTATGATACGTGCATTAAATTGTGATAATCAAATTGTCGTTGAGAAATATATGTGCTTATGAATGGTTATGCATCCTTCTGTGTGGTTGGTTGTGTGGCTTAAAGCCAATGGTTATAAGTATTTTAGCCACTGAGCCATGAAGTTCAGCCCATGTTTTTCCCTCCCCTCAGGTGTTGACCCGGAAGATCATCCTTGCAAGGCATTTGGACGATTTTAAGATAGTAGTTTTGTATTAAGATAGTAGTTAGGTTTTGAGTAGCTTTATTCACATATTGAGCATCAATTGTATTTTTGTACTTGTGTAAAGCTTGTAGGAAATGTCAATATGTAATTAAAGCTAGGATTGAAAGCTTTGTAATGAACTTCATTTGATTTTGGAAATGAGATCAATCTTGTAATGTTTCCTACTATATGAACATATGAGTTTCAAGGTAAGTGTATGTTGAATGGTGTGATTGAATATATCTTGGTTGAGATTGTAAAATTTGGATGAGTTGAGTTTTGGAGGTTGAATGCATGTAGGTAGATTTATGAATGACTTTTAAGTTGGGTTGGGGTTGAAGGATATGTTTTTGGAGAGATTAGAAGCATAATTGAGGTTTGGTTAGAAAAATGGAAGCTTGGGTAAGGTTAGAAGAAGGTCTGGACTTGTTGTCCAGTACGTGTCCGTTAACGGACACTCTAGGGAGAGTTTGGTCACCTTGTCCAGCTCATGTCCGTTTAACGGACATTCTCGTGAGAGAATTGGGCATTTTGACCATTCGATATCTGTTTAACGGACACGTGTGTCCGTTTAACGGACATCCCCAAGCCAATTGTGAGTTTTGCGTTTTGTCCGTTTTTCGAAGCCATTCTTGTGTTTTGATTAGTTTAGGGTTCGTTGGGATAACCCTATAGGATCCCGCTTGCGCTTTTCGTCTTTCGGTTTCGGATAGTTGGGTTCCGGGAATGGGGCCCAACACCAACACTTATGGTATCAGAGCGGCTAGCTTTAAGAGTATCCTAGGTATAGAACAAGTAGTTTTAAAATATGAAATGAACATGCATTGTTTTAAATGATCCTTATGCATTGTTTTGTATTATTGTACATGATTTCAAATTGTTTTTTCATGAACCATGAACTAAAGATTTTTAAAAGTTTTAAATTGAAAGAGAGATTAAGCCACCTCAAATGAGAACTCAAGGAGCTATGACTTGATCTTGCTCTCACCTAGGAAGTATGGATGAATCGTATGTTCCACAAGACGCGGAAACACACTCTGCTCTTGACTCTGAGGCACTTAGTGTGCAATATGAAGTGCCATCGCCTCCTCCTCCTATGCCCTAAGTAAACCCATGGATCTGTGTTTCTTTTAAGCCTTTGCTTAAACTTTCACTTATGCCATGGGCCAAGGGTCATAAGTTTCGATGCAAACTCTAGTGGAGAGGAGTGGATAGTATAATAAGCTCTGCAAGTATAAAGCTGTAGATTTTAATGGTACTACAAATTTGGAAGAGGCTAAAGCATGGTTGAAGAGGACCGAGAGAGTCCTAATTCAGATGAAGAGAAACTTGACTATGTAGTCAGCTTGCTATAGGGGATGTGCTCCATTGGTGGGAGTCAGTACCCCACAGTCAGGTCATACCATCAGTATTGACATGGAGGGACTTTTTGGAAACTTTCAGGAGGAAGTACTTTTCGAGGATCTATATCCAAAAGAAGGCCAGAGAATTCTTAAATCTTACACAAAGGGATATGAGTGTAAGTGATTATAAGCTGAAGTTCACTCAGCTTTCCCGGTATGTGGCCAACATTATTGCGAATGAGGAGGACAAGTACTGCAAGTTTGAAGAAGGACTTCATTTGGTAATCAAGGAGAAGGTGTTGATCTATAACTTTTGTGACTACCAATTGTTAGTAGATGCAGCCCTCCAGGCGGAGTGTTGGGCCCGGGTCCCGTTCCCTATCCCAAAGATACCCCTCGAGGCTGTTAGGTAAGGATCGTGTGAGGGGAGGGTCGAAAGAATTCAAATTTTAATAAGAATGGCCTTCGTCGCGGCGAATGTCTCATGGGAGAAGTTCGCCGCGGCCAACCTCTAGCTTCACCCCGGCGAACTCCTAAGATCCGAGCACTCCTCACCTTTTGGGACAAATACACCGCAGTGAAATTCGTGTACTTCGCTGTAGCAAAGTCACCAAAAATAACCAATTAATAAGGTTTGCCGCAATGAACTTCTGGATTCACCGCGGCGAAACCTTTAGATCCGAAACCCAGAACCCCAACATTTACACTAAATTCTGCACATACACCCACAATAGCAGTTTCCACAACCATCACACTAACATACACTTCTAATTCCAACATCAACCATTATCAACTCAACCACAAGATGAGCATAAATATACACAAAAGGAACTTCTCAAATTCTCATTTCATTAATGAATCCAAAAGAGTTTGAACAACTTTAATTACATAACATCATACCACATCAAAGCTTAATACAGGATACAAAAGGATGCTCAATGATGATATGCCTATGTAGCTATCCAAAATAGTCACTAATTTAGTACAAAAGTCTCTAACTATCTTGGAGCTTCTGATGCCTTGCAAGAAATCGTCTTGTTCTGCACCTGAGGAGTGGAAAAATATGGGTTGAGCTACATAGCTCAATGGCTAATATATTTATAGCCATCAGTAATTAGCTACAATTCAAGCATATGTATATATCAAAGTACATATATCTATATCTCATTTAATTTTAGTAAATTCAATCATCCATAATTGAAAGTCACACACTCATATTTAAGCAATTATCATTATTGTAGCACCCCACTCTCGTAAGACACATACCCGATATCTATGGTGATATCCGAGTACGTATCCCGCAAGAGTGGCATGTTAGAGCGAACAATTAGTCAGAATTCATTAAAAAAAAACTTTTGTTTCTTTAAAACAAGATACACGTAAGCAGAAAATGACTAATCATATAGGGCCCATTACTTTCAAAAAACATTTCCATTGGCAAGCTACAATAGTTACAAACATTAGTATTCAACAATAATTTGGGTTCATTTCATAAATATATATAACACTTGAAACCATAAAAATCATTTCATTACCGAATCATTTACAAACACTTTGTACAA
>JANKYE010715339.1:0-10053 GCA_032467995.1 Erythroxylum dillonii | reverse complement strand
TAAATTAAACTAAACATTGGGTAAGAAATAAAATGAGAAACTTAAATATTTCATTGATCAAATGAGACACCAAAAACCTACATACATCAAGTTATTGAATCAAAATAATATGTGCACTTCTCAAATGAGAATTTAAAATTCTTTAGCCAACCATCCACATATTCCCAACTTAGGAAGTACTTCACATTGATAAGCCAAACTACTACACAAACAACTCCAATAATCATTGTTAAAAGCTCTCCAAACTCATCCAGTTTCTTTTTTAGTGGAGTATCTTCCTCGCTTTGCAATGCTTCATGAATCTACGAGTGAACTTTCCCTATCTCTGTCTTCATTCCCGTCTGTGTAACCAAGCATATGCAGTTTCCATTCACCGCTGTCGTCCCAACAAAAACCATACATTGCTTCCCATGAATATCAGAATTTTCTGGAACAGCCTTCACAGTCTTACTCCTGTCAAAGACCCTTGCTTAAGCCTAAGCGTGGAGCTAACCAAACTAATTACCCGCATATCAGCAGGAACCTTATCACCAACTCTCAGCTCCACAATATCCCCAGGAATAAGCTCTTTGGCTCGCAAATTCCAAACTTCTTGCCATCTCTTACCACAGTTGCATGCTCCAATTGGATTTCCTTCAGAGCTTCCAATGCTTTCTCCGCATTGCTCTCTTGCCAAATCCCTACAATTGCATTCACAATTAAGATCAAGAAAATCACCAATGGCTCCACAAAGGTAGTAATTTCCATCTCCCCTCCATCCTGACCATCATACCAGGCCAACACAAAGGATACAATTGCAGTAGATAATAAGATCCTACTAACATGTCGTTAAATTGATCCAATACCAGCTTCCACTTCGAAACACCGTCATGCTTCTCTAGCTCATTATAACCATAAATCTGGTGCCTCTTTTCAACTCCTGCAGTAGACAAACCTACTTCATGGTTCACTTTAAAATTTTCTTCACACTCTTTGACATCTTTCGACCAAGCTGGGAATATCTCAGGGTCTAGCAATTCCACGCCGTCGTTTTCACTTTTGCCGTAGTTTTGTCCTCCTTTTCCCATTTCCTACAACAACAATCAAACCCACAGTTTGCAATACAAAACAAAAATTGAGCAATTTCCACTCTTTGGCCTGAAAATGTATCACACCCCCACGTTACCATCCAAAACTAATTTAGCAAACTCATCCAAAATGATAAAATCACAATCTTCAAAACCGACAACAACAGTTATTATTCAATAACAAAATAGATGTATTCGCGAATACTTGTCTATTAATCATACTCTTCATAGCAATCTCAGCTCAATCAATCCACCATTTCGGGGAAAAAAGAAAGAAAAAATAAAAAAAAGAGCCAGAGTAATGACAAAACGTGGATAATTTGAATTTAAACAAATTATCGAAGAAGCTAGGGCTCAAACCTACTAGAAACTTGGAGTGTACTCCAGGGAAAGAAGACACTATCACAGTCTCTCACTATACTGGTATCGATCTGTCTTCTCTATAGGACCTTACCATTTGACGGTAGAGAGAGATGAGTGATTTTGTTGAGGGAGAAGGGGGCGTGCTTTGGAGAACCAAACGACAACAGAGAGACGAGTGGGGTAAAATCGAAAACAAACATTGTGTTTTGTTTTCAGAGTCAGGGACAAAAGTTTTTGTCCTTGGATTTTTTGAGGAAAAAAAACTTTTGTTTCTGTCATATGAAGACAGAGGACAAAATTCTGGGGACAACAACCAAACATGAGGGAGGTATAGGATTTTTATGTTTTGTCTTTTGTCCCCACTAACGGGGACAACAACCATACACTGCGATAAAGAACAACAATTCTAATTTTCAATTATTGAAAATATAATTATCCAAGTACAAATCTTGTTGTATATGAAAAGGTAACATCTTAATTTTGGGAATTACAATTATATAGATAGATTGGAAGTTGTTCACCTATTTTAAGTCTAAGTACATATCCAAGTACATAGATAATGTATTAAAGATGTTTAGTATTTTAGATATCAAATACTTGTGAAGTATTGAAGATATCCATTATTCGATATATGAGCTAATATTTGAGTACAAGGAGACAAGGGTATTTACTTTATAAGTTATTCCTAATTAAGGTTTATTTTACTTAGATCATTTGAAGATTGGAAATGTTCCAATCTAGTAATAGTTGCTAATAAAGCCATGTTACATTTTTCATTGAGTAGAATGATTAATTAGATCAATAAGTTCTTTAGTGAACTTTTTATAGTTCCTTGCATTATTTAAGACAATAATGTACTGTAGAACATTAGAGCCATTGGGTATGCAAAAGGAGTTAAGGTCTCATCAAAGATCTAAGTATGTATTGCAGCAGATTTTCTTAATTATGAGGATAATTAAGATGAAATTTGTAAGCTTTAAGCAAGTGCTTACTATAGAGAATTTTGTAGAATTATCTCTTTAAGCCACTTTCTCATCAATAGCATTATTGACATATTATGATATGGCATATGATACTTAAACGATTGACTTACTGCAAATAAGATATTGTTATTTTATATCCCACAACCAATTTGTTTGTTTATAGTTTAATGACAATTATTTAAAGGCATTATTTATCTTGTACATATTTAGATTTATATGATAAAGTCCATGAGATAATTATACATTGCAAATGAAATTATAACGAGATTATAATTATAAGATTCATATTGCATTTATGTATTATCTCTAAATTATTTCTAGTCATTGTTCTATTAAGGCTGGACATTAATAAAATGTAAAAAGGCTAGCACATGTTATATTTTTCCTTATAAAGGAAGTAGCCGATCTCATAAACTAAAGTATGAAGGTACTTAAACAAACGTGTGGGTGCTTGCTAGAGAACAAGTTCACTAAACAGAGCTGATATGAGAAATCCATTTGGAACATTAATTGTATGTCTATAGAAATTCTTATTATGATGATTGTATAAATGATCATTTGACTTGAGGTCTCCTTGTTATCTCATATAGGTATTGTTATATTTTGACACTACTTATGACCCATTATAATCATAAGTCGTTTGGTAGGTAGTCATTAGATGTAGTATGAACTATATGAAGGGAGTTGAGTGAGCAACATAGGATTTATCACCTTAAAGTAATTAGGAAAAATGTTATGTTATTCTTGATTAGTATTGATTCAGGAAATTCTTTACCAAGGTGGAATGATGTATTGTAAATAGTTTACAAACGTTAATTATTGAATCAATAACTAATGATGGAGAGCTAATATGAATGGACTCAAAATAGAATAGACAATTCCATGCTCTATGTCTAATTAGAGTATTGTATGATGAAAGGATTGAATCACACGAAAAAAATCATGCACAAAAATATTGGTTAAAACCACTTTGATATTCATAAATATTTGAGGGGTCATGATGCGTTGCTAGAAGCCAATCTTGATCTATTATTATAAATTGTTTAATTAGAGAATTAAAGATAAATCAAAAGGAGTTTTGATTTATCTAATTCTAATTATGAATTAGAATTAGAATTTATAATCATTACAAACATATTTGGGAACCTAATGAGTCTTACATAATATTGTATAATGCAATAGTATTTCTTCTATAATGATGCCTAGTACAATGTCTTACCTTCAATAATTCCAATTAAATTAATTAGTAAGATTTCATATTAGATATGAAATTCTAAGCCTTTGAAAGAGTCAAAGTTAATGATTCAAGGATGTGGTGCTTGGTTGAAGAATACATTAAGTTTAGAACTAAATTGGATAATAAAAGATTATGAGATATCCAAAAGCTTAGATATAATCTTACATACCTGTTGACAAATTGTTTGTTTCAATATATACTTATACGAGAATGATTATGAAGATAAGCAATGTGGCATGATGAAATTTAAAAGGTTCAAATTTTATAATTTAATGTCCTCTTCAGTGGGAGTATATGGAGAACATATTGCTCACAGAGAACAAAAATTATAATTTTCAATTATTGAAAATATAATTACGCAAGAACAACTCTTATTGGATATGAAAACGTAACATCTTAATTCTAAAAATTACATCTATAGAGATATATTGGAAGTTGTTTACATATTTTAAGTCCAAGTACATAGATAATGTACTAAAGATGTTTAGTATTTAAGATTTTAGATACTTATGAAATATTATAGATATTCATTATTCTATGTATAAGTTGATATTTGAGTTCAAGGAGACAAGGATATGTAATTTATAAATAAATCAAAGTTAAGGTTTATTTTGCTTAGAATAATACCATTTTAAAATTGGAAAGGTTCTAATGCAGTAATAGTTGCTAATTAGGCCATAATATATTTTTTATTTAGTAAAAATGATTAATTAGATCAACATGTTCTTTAATAAATTTGACATAGTTCCTTAAATTGTTGAAGACAGTAATGTACTGTGGAACATTAGAGCTATTGGACACGCAAAAGAATATAAGGTCTCATCAAAGAATCAAGTATGTATTTAGGAAAAATTTTCTTAATGATGATGGTAATTAAAATGAAAGCTGTAAAATTTAAGCAAGTGCTTACTATAGAGAATCGTGTAGAATTCTCTCATTAAACCACTGTCCCAACAGTAACATAATCATCATATAATGATAAGGTATACGATACTTAAATGATTGACATAGTGCAATTAGAAGATTGTTAGTTTATGCCCTATAACCAATCGGTTTGGTTGTAATTTAGTGACAATTATTTAAAAACAGTCTTATCTTGTACATGTTAAGATGTATACGATAAAGTCTATAGGATGATTACACATTGCAAATGAAATTATAATAAGATTATAATTCTGAGTTTCATATTGCATTTATATATCATTCCTAAATTGTTCTAGTCATTGTTTTATTAAGACTAAACATTAATAGAACGTAAAAATGCTAGCATATGCTATATTTTTCCTTATGAAGGAAGTAATAGATCTCATAGACCAAACGTGTGGGTGCTTGTTAAAGAACAAGTTCACTAAACAAACCCGATATGAGAAGTCCATTTGGAACAATACTTATATATCTATGGAAATTCTCATTATGATGATTGTACAAGTGATCATTTGACTTGAAGTCTCCAAAGTTATCTTGTATAGGGATTGCTATGTTTTTTTATACTACTTATGACCTATTCTAATCATAGGTCATTCAGTTGATAATCAATGGATGTAGCATGAATTATATGGAGGTAATTGAGTAATCAAGATATGATTTATCACCTTAAAATAATTCAGGAGAATGTTATATTTTTCTCGATTAGTATGGATTTGGAAAATTCTTCGCCAAAGTGAAATGACGTTTTATAAATAATTTACAAATGTTGTTAATTGAATCAATAGCTAATGATGAAGAACTAATATAATTGGATATAAAATATAGTAGACATTAATTCTATGCTCTATGTCTAATGAGAACATTGTATGATAAAAGGATTGGATTATACAAAAAAGTTATGTAGGGAAAGATTAGTCAAAATTACTTTGAAATTTCTAAATATCTGAGTGGTCATGATGCATTGCTAGACGTCAATCTTGATCTATGATTATAAATTGTTTAATTAAAGAATTAAAGATTAATTAAAGGAGTTCTAATTTATCTAATTCTAATTATGAATTAGAATTAGAATTTATAATAATTGCCAATATATTTAGGAACTTAATGAGTCTCACATAAAAAACAGATTGAAAAGAGCAAAGATATTTTAATTAGTTAGACTTGATTGTAAAGTTTGAGAAGCTTTATAATTAAATATGAGATATTTAATAAATAAGGATCAATATTAGTTATTGGATCTTATTTGAGTATAATTGGTACTTAATTACAATTATTTGTAAATCTAATCAAAGTTTAATTGAAATTATAATTTAATTTTAATTAAATTACTAAAATGTCCAAAACTAGTGACCATTTAATTCAACTATATGGGGGAAATATACATCATCTTATCTATTCTCTCTTTGCTAGAGACTGGTATCGCGCTTTTATTTTAATCCTGTTCTTGTTGTACAAAACCCCATTGAGTCCAATTACCAAAACACCTGCCAATAGGGAGCAACAAAGGTGTCGGATGTGAAGAGAGACTGGAGCCAAGCTTGCTAATACACTCACATTTTCATATATCTTTAAGACTTAATTCAGAGTCATTTATGTTTATTTTATATTCATCTATAACTTATTTATCATGTTTTAGCACTATTCAGGTTTCGTTGATGTAAAATGCATAAATGAAACAGATGGACTCGAATTGCACTATTTTTGGGTTTCTAGCAAACTTGACCTTTAGTCATTGTAGAATTTTTATATTGAGATTGGTTTAGCAAAAAATTCTGAAATTTTATATTTAAATTCTTGACTCATTAAAGGATTTTTTGGGATCAATTGTAGTTTTTTCTGAGCTAAAACTCAAGAGAAAAAAATTCCCAAAGGCTGCGTCTGGATCCTGATCACCAGAATGACCTTTCGATGATGTTTCAATCATAACTTTTAACTCAAATAGTGAAATTCAGTGATTCAAGTCTTAGATTGAAGCTAACTCAAAGAAAATCTACTGATAAAATTTGAGCTCCTGAATTGTCACTGTTTGGTTATTATGCAAAGTCAAAATTGACCCTAGTATATTGTCAGGAATGCAGCTCAAAGTCAGTAAGACTTGAGTCAATTTTTAGAGCACCTGGATGACATGGCACGACTCCATTGGATACTTAAAGATGATTGGATATCCACCTCATCAAGCCACGCCACTTGGGATGGCTGGTTAGTCCCATGCTAAAGAGCTTTTGCTACATCTGCCAATTCCTATTTAGGCAGGAATTTGTTTTCCTTATTTGTCTCTGAATTAGGCCAACTACCTCATCATTGTAATTCATATAAATTCGACTTTTGTCTTTAGGTCTAGGTCGGCCTCCTTTTTATGGTTTTCTATAATTCCTGGCCAAAATCCTTCTTCTATTTTTTCCATTAGACATAAGTTTTTTGGACCAATTCGGTTGTAACTGTATTTTAAAAGGTATGTGTGGCTAAGCTTTTAATTCAATTATAAAGGGTAGTACCATTCGAATCAATTTTAATTCATGAGGATTTAATCTTAATAGATTCTTATGTTCATTCGTTGCAAACATGTGTTTGAATTCTGGTCCTTTAATGGCTAAATTGAACTCGTAAATCTTAAAATCTAGAATTAAGGTTTATAAGGGATTTTGGGGCGCTATTCGATTAATTGATGGTAGTAGTTGTCATATTAATTGATTTATAACTAGGTTCTTGATAGTAGTTGTCAAACCTATCCTGAGAGAATTCGAACTTTATCTTAAACTAATGATAGTAGTTGTCAAGGTTTCCAAGGCAAGATCATTAAACCAACTATCGTAATGCTCGTACGCAACATAGGTGGATTAGTAGTTATGAACCCTATGATTGTTTGCGAATATTTGTTTACTTAGTAGTTAAGAACCATAAAATCAGTAAGTTGGTCATCCTTGATTTTGCGCATACAAAACACAAATAATTTCTTGAGTTTGATGAATGAATTAATTGGTTTCGTTGGCGAAATCCTTTGTAATTGAAGTTTCCACAATTATGTTTTTATCCTAACCTTTTAATTCTGATTTCTACCAAACTTTGATTTAGCATATTTTTAAGTTTGTGTTCTTTAAATTCTAAATTGCCAAGATCAAACCCCTTCCCCCCAATTTACTTATTTCCGTGCATTAGTTTGAGTTTAGTTTAGTTGACTTTGTTGAGTCTTGTTTGCGTCAAATTTGATTCTGTTCATGTCAGGTTATCTTTTGATTTATGTTTTCCGTTAGCTGTTTGTATTTTTTGGTTTAGTTAGTAGCTTGCATTTGATACTGAATCATTTAGGTTAGATTGCATTTTAGATTTTAGATTTTTTTCGTTTATGTTTTTGTGTCTGTTTTCATTTATTGAAATTTCGTTGATAAGTTTGACGATAGTTAACATTCCATTATCAGATCTTCGAAGGAACGATCTCTACTCTCATATACTACTTGATATTCGTGTAGGGCTAATTTGTAAGGGTAACGACACCTTGTAACTTGCGACTGTGGCATCATACCAAGCAAGAAGTAGCTAAAGGAAGCGTGGCATTAAGGAGTCGATAGTGGGGAGATGGGTGGACCTCTCAATCTCTCGCACTCCATAGATGGCCACCACCGTATGATCCAAGGAGAAGACAACACTAAAGTGTAAAGAGAGAAGACTAAGCTGCCACCGAAGAGAGAAGACCCAACCATCAACATTTCCAGAATCAATAAGAAAAACAAAAGGTTCTCCAACGAGAGGCGTGCATCTGGGAGTGACAACTATGTGAGGGGGAGAAAACCCACTTTTTGTCTTTCCAGATCTAAAGTAACCAGATTCAGATATGAAGAACTTCAACTTTACTTAGCCTCTACTTTTTTCTTCTTCAGAAGGCCTTTTTAGGCCTTGCGAATGAACATTGAGGGAGACTCACCTCCCTCATACTGCTGAAAATTTCCCATCCATCCTTTCTTCGTAGAATGAGAAATCCCTTCCCCCTAATTCAAAACCCTTGGTTGGAGCCTAGGAATCTTGCCCATAGATTCAGTACAAGAGGGGAGACTTAAGACATTTCCAGAAAGTCATGAAGATGGCATTCTAACGACTCTTGTGTAACTCTTCAAAATGGGAGCATCGACGTTGGTTGTCATTTTTTGGAATAAGAGACTGGCTTTTCCGATGGTGCAAGCTTGGGCCATAGCTTGGTGGAGGAAGAAAGCGTTGGAGAAAGTGGTGCTTAGGGATAACAATTCTTTTATCTTCAAGTTCAACACTAAGGCTAGCATTAGTGATATCGTGGATGAGGGTTCGTGACATGCGAGTAGCCAACCTATGTTCATCCAACGATGACGGACAGTTATAGAGTTTCATTTTGGTAACATTCAAACAATTCCGTTATGGGTTCAATTTTATAATGTTCCACTTGAGTTCTAGATTGTGGATGGGTTGAGCTACCTTGCAAGTTCTCTTGTCAAACCCATAAACATGGATGCCCAGACGGTTAGAATGGATAGAGTTTGTTTCGCTAAGCTTTGCATTGAAGTGACGGGAGACTTTCCTCTTCCGGACCATTTACCAATCTGGAAATTAGATGAGAGTGGAGAGTTAATACAATATAGTGTGACTATCTCTTACTCGTGGAAGCCACACGAAGTGAAAAAAACACTAGAAACTGATAGGACATATGTTTATAATTGGCAATCATTAGGAGTTAACGGGGTTAGTAGAATCTAAGAAAACTTCTAGGGAATCAGAGAAGGAATTGGAGAACTTAGCCAACATTTGCTAAGTGGAATTGCAACATAAGGATATAATGGAGTAGCCTAATAAGCAAACTCCTTATGTTGTTGAGGATCTGACTGATATGGAACTAGAGCGCAAACTTTTTCTATTTTTTAGGAATTGCAGAAAATTGAGTTGGAGAACCATGCTGTTGAATGTGCAAGGTTTGATGTTACTGGTATCGCTTCTAATACAACCTCTGTTGAGGCTGTTAAAGATCGTCGTAATGCAGAGGATGAAAATACTAGTGATGTTGATGTGGATGTACTTAATGGTGTTGTGGATGTTGTCAATGGTGGTGTAGTCAACCTATGGGTTCCTGCTGATAAAATGGCCTAGGTCGTAGATAATGGTAAGCAATTAGTTAGTTTGAGGACTGGAAATGTTGTTACAAATATTTCCCAGTGACAGGGCAATTGTCAGATGGATTGTGCTTAGATGAAGAATTCTTTAGAACATGTTGAGATAACTGAAATTGTTGCTGCTAAAGTATCTCTGGCTTAGCTTGCATATATAGAACAGATAACTATTGATAGCTACAATGCAAACAATGGGAAGAGTCTAAACAGTGGAGCGAATGACTTCACCTCCCAGTATTTGGAGCATTATCAGATGCATTGGGCCAATATGTTGTGTAGGAAAATCCCGGTCCATGTATCATATACACGGGGTGCGGAAAACAAAAATTTTTGTTGCCGGGACCTTCCCG
>JANKYE010715286.1:0-10055 GCA_032467995.1 Erythroxylum dillonii | reverse complement strand
TCATTAAACCAATTTACCCGGAAAATGCCTTGAATGCATGCCAAAATATTTATGCACAAATAAGCAATAACAAACGTTATTCGTACTAACTTCCTTTACTATTCTAACCCCTAATTTGGGGCGTTACACCAAATGGCAACAACCATCAATCGATTGGAGGCACAAAGTTCTGGAAAATTTCTAGCTCAAATAGAAATTAATCCCAAACAAAGTGCCAAAGCTGTCATATTGTGGAGTGATAAGGAATTAAATGAACCATCTCCAAAAAATCTCCAAGAGGGAAATCGTAGAAGAAGCAATATAGGAAGCACCTAATTAGCTAGAAAAGACGCATTCAATTATGCCAAATTTTGTTGTACAACTCCCTTTTCCTAGACAATTCACCAAGGCAAGAAAACAGGAGCTAGAGAAAGAGATATGAGAGATTTTTAGAAAAGTCTAAGTAAATATTCCTTTGCTTGATGCCATTATACAAATTCCTCATTATGCTAAATTTCTTAAGGAACTCTTCACTTCAAAAGGGAAATTGAAATTTGACGAGAAAGTGCATTTGGGAGAGAATGTTTCAGCCATATTGCAAAAGGAAAAGTTTCCACCTAAATGTCAAGACCCAGGTATGATCACTATTCCCTGTAAAATTGGTGATTTAAGAATTGGAAATTTTATGTTAGATTTGGGTGCATCAATAAATGTCATGCCTTATGATGTTAACAAGTCCTTAAATGTGGGGCCTATCAAAGAAACTAATGTGGTGATTCAATTAGCGGATCGTTCAAATGCTTATCTAAAGGATGTATTAAAGGATATCTTCATTCAAGTGGGTGAAATGCTTTTTCCAGCTGATTTCTATATTTTACAGATGGGAAGTGATGATGTACCTTCTTCAACTCCAATTTTGTTTGGAATGTCATTCTTGAAAACCACTAGAATAAAAATCGATATTCATGATGGATCATTAACTATAGAATTTGATGGTGAATTAATTAAATTAAATATATATAATTCCATGAAATTTTCAGATGATGAAAAACTTATTGTTTTGTGGATTTTATTGACACTTGGGTGCAAAAAAATTCATCACTAAATGGAAGAGATGAACTTTAGACAATTTTGGAGATGGGAGATGCGTTACAGTGGCAAGCAATTACAGACGCGTTCTTGCCTAACCACAAACTTGAAGTGTTGTTTTGTCATTTGGAGAAAACTAAGCAATTGGTGAAACAATTATTGTATGTTGAGTTGTCCCGAAATAGGTCAAAACTTCTGCCTTTGTTGACTCAACCACCTACATTGGAGTTGAAGAGTTTGCCTAACCATTTAAAATACATATTTTTGGGTGAGCAAGATACATCACCTATTATTATCTCAAATAAACTCACTCTTTTGCATGAAACCAATCCATTCAAGGGCTAAGACAACACAAAGAATCTTTTGGATGGACAGTGGTTGATTTAAAAGGCATTAGTCCTACCACTTGTATGCACCGAATCTTGAAGGAAGATGAAGCCAAGGAGGTAAGGAAACCTTAACGTCGTTTGAATCCACCAATGATAGAAGTGGTGAAAAAGGAAATCTTGATGTTCTTGATGTTCTTGAAGCTGGAATTATTTACCTCATTTCAAATAGTAATTGGGTAAGTCCAATCTAGGTAGTTCCAAAGAAAAATGGGATAATTGTAATAGAAAATAGTGATGGTGAGTTAATACCCACTCGTATTAAAAATAAGGGGAGAGTTTGCATAGATAAGTAGTGATGCAGGATTCTATCGGTGATTTATCAAAAAATTTCGAAGACTGTGCAACCCATGTGTAAACTACCCTAAAAAATCGTGAAATTTAATTTTGATGAGTCATGCAAGATTGCATTTGATGAACTAAAGGAACAACTTACTACAGCTCCAATTATTCAACCACCGAAATGGGACATTCCCTTCAAACTAATATGTGATGCCTCAAATTATACAGTTGGAGTAGTTTTGGGCCAAAAAGTGGACAAAGTATCTCATGTCATTTACTATGCCTCCATAACACTTAACGATGCTCAGAAGAATTATTCCACGATGGAGAAAGAATTTTTGGCTATAGTTTATCGGTTGGAAAAATTTCGGTCTTACCTGTGGGGTACACGGGTGATCATTTATTCAAACCATATAACTCTGAAATATTTGGTGATTAAGAAAGAAGCAAAACTAAGGTTGAATTTGTAGATCTTACTCCTATAATAATTTGAGTTGGAAATACATGAAAAGAAGGGAGCTAAAAATTTGGTGGTTGATCATCTCATCCGGATCACTCCAACCAATGCATTTGATGTTCTCCAAGATGAATTTCCAAATGAAAGTCTTTTTGCAATTCAACAGGTAATTCCATGGTATACAGACATAGTAAATTTCCTAGTGATGTATCTAGAGCTTAGAAGAATAAAATTAAAATAGAGGCTAAATATTACATATGGGATGAACCTCATCTTTGGAAATTTTGTGCTGATCAGATTATTAGAAGGTGTGTTGCAGATGATGAAATTCTTTCCATATTAAATTTTTTCTATTCATTTGTGTGTAAGAGACACTTTGGCCCAAAAAAAACAACTTGTAAAATTCTTGAATATGGACTATTTTGGCCCATATAATTTTATGATACTTACATGTTTTGTAAGCCTTGTGATCGTTGCCAAAGAACAGGTTTTCTGGGACAAAGAGACCAAATGCCATTTAGAAATATCCTGGTATGTGAAATTTTTGATATATGAGGAATTGACTTCATGGGTCCTTTTCCTTCATCTTTGGTAAGACTTACATCATTTTAAGCATGGATTATGTGTCAAAGTGGATAAAAGAGAAAGATACTCATACAGATGATGTTAAAGTTGTAGTTAATTTTGTCAAATCTAACATTTTTTCAGGTATGGAATACCTCAAGCTATGATTAACGACAGAGGAATTCGTTTCTGCAATAAAATTGTTAGAACATTGATGAAGAAACATGGTGTCTCACATAGTATTTCAACTGCATATCATCCACAGATGAGTGGGGCAAGCTGAAGTCACCAATTGGAAAATAAATCAATTTTGAAAAAAGTGGTGAATACAGAAAAGATTGGAGCTTACGTTTGGATGATGCCTTGTGGGCATATTGGTGTTAGTATCTTTATTTTCTATCTTTTTATGTGTTAATTTTCTTTGTTCTTGAGGTTTGAAGTTATACTTAATGGGAATTAATCTTGTTTTATGTCAAGGTGTATTTTGGAATTAAATAAAAAGAACTGCGACAATTTTGGGATAAAAAGAGTTGAACTAGATATTGGTCCTAATTAGACATGGTCTCCTGCAACACACACATAAGCAAAATCACACAGTAGCTGAAGTAAGAAACGACAACGTCCAAGAGGCACAACATAAATAAGCAGCCAAAACGTTAACAGGAAGGCGTTAAACGCATGTTGCATCTAATGCTTGCATTTAACGCTAGAGAGAGTTGTGTTTCATGGATTTAACGCTAGTGTTTTACTCAAAACGTATGAGAAGACACGACAACAGCGGCAGTGTGACCCAACGGTATGTGGTTTTAAAAGAGGAACCAACATTAAATTGTCTAATTACGCTACAGTAGAGGGGCAGGAGAATATAAAGCAATAAGCAACCAAAACGTTAACGTTAGGAAAGGCTGAGGGTTTTTTAAGTGGTGTGGACAAAAAACGCTGGAGCTTTCTGAATTGGAAAAATGAAGGTGGTGGTTGCGGTTGGGAGAGGAGGCTTCGTTGTCGGCATAGTGCATGGATGAAGAGCTGTGGACAATAAATCTCCAACCTTATTTTTCCCATCGATGAATAGTGAATGGGAGGGGGCTGCATAAGAAGCAAATAGAGAAGAGTTTCGACGGCAGAACAAGAAGAGCAATGCCCATGACAGTCCCAACATTAGTGACAGTTGAAATAGTTAGGAAAATCATGATGTTGGATAACTAAACTTTTATTTCTTGGTTTACGAAATCCTAGTTATTGAACTTTACATGTTGTGAGACTTTTGTTCTTTATTTCAATCGATTTATTAGTCAAGCATTAATTATTTTTCAGAGACATTATTTTATTGTTTGATTTAACAGCTAGGTGTGCAATTAGTTTGTGATTTTATTCAATCAATCGCTAGATTAAACAAGTTGACATTTAATTCTTTTAATCAAAAGTAGCGATTAAGATAGTCTACTATATCAGGGACATGATTCTAAGAAAAATAATTGTCTAAGCTAAATATACATCGTTTGTATGTTGTCTAGTTCATCGATTTTCTTAATTCGTAAAGCTATTAATTAATTAAATCTGAGATCATATCTAGGTTATTAATTAATAAAGGTTAATTCAAATACATGTTTTGGTTAACTAAACATAAGAGAAAATAGATAAATAAATTTATCACGACGAATGCTTAACTAATAAATTGGTTATTTTTAGTGTCAATGGTTAATGTAAGTTCAATAACGAAGGAGACCGGAAATCAAGATTTGTTTCTATTGATTGTTAAATTCTCATTGTTTTGTTATTAGTTATTTTTCAATTTCATACTCTAATTAAATTCTGTTTAATTCACAATTACAACCCCCCCTTTTATTGTGTAGTACTAATGTCCAAATTCCTCGTGGGAACGATCCCTACTTTTCACTATTACATTAATTTGTGTTACAGGAAGTTGGTTTCTTTTTATATTAGGTTGCAAATCACAGCATTCACCAATCGGACTGCTTACTAAATTCCAATAGACATGTCGCCATACAGGTTAGTTTTCGGTAAACCTTGTCATTTGCCTGTGAAAATAGAAGATAGAGTTTACTGGGTTGTGAAGCAGTTAAACATGGATTTGGTAGAGTCTAGTAACAATAGGAACTTGTAATTGCAAGAATTAGAAGAGATTCATAATGAAGCTTATGAAAATGCAAAAATTTATAAGGAAAAAATTAAAGCTTTTCATGATAAAATGATTTTTGGGAAGCAATTTTCAATAGGACAAAAAGTTCTTTATCATTCAAAGCTTAAGTTATTTCTAGGAAAATTATGATCTCATTGGTTAGGTCCATTTATTGTTACTAATGTATTTTCTCATGGTGCGGTAGAATTCAAAGGTTAGACACTTCCAAGGTGTTTAAGGGTAATGGACACCTTCTAAAACCATACTATGAGAACTCTCCAGTCAAGAATGTAGAAAACATAGTGCTGGTAGCCCCAATCTATCTTTGAAATTTGTTTTGTTTCAGTTGTCAATTTTATTCCATTCCCTTTAGTATTTTCATTTCTTAATCTTTTCAATTCTAATTTTATTATTAGAAAAAACGTTTTCCTTTCCCGCCACCCACTGTCATTTTACTGCCCATCCCATTTTTACCTCCCCACTTTCATTTATTTGTTACTCTTACCTTCATTCACTCACAATTTCACATACCCACTGTCGAATTAGTAAACACCCACATCTTTCCAACGAAAAAACCTAACCTTTTACCCTCCTTCTTACTGTAACCCACCCATTTTCCAGTCTAAATTTTTGTTAGTTTGTTTTTACATTTTTGTGTTTCAAGACTACAAAAGCATAACAATTGGAGCCATGCCACGAAAGAAGAGTGATTCACGCAAGTTAGCTTCACTAATCACGTCATTTGTAAACACCCAACCTCCATATGACACCATAGTTGCAGCACCAACTCCATCAATCCCTCTATTGTCCGAACCAACACTAAGCCCTTCAACGAGGAATCGCACTCAGAAAGGTAAACAAGTCGAGAATAGAAGCCAATGTAATTCAAAAAGTAGAGCTTTCACTTCTTTTCGACTGCCAGAAGACAACCAAAGATTTCAACAACTAAGCCAATGCAAAATCTACCCTTGTAAGTATGTTTTTACCCACACTCTTGAAGCTTTACAAGTTCGTGATGCTTTTGAGCAACTGGTTGGAAAAATTTGTTGGAATGTGTTTGTTAAAATTGACTGCCCTGCATATGTTGAATTAACAAGAGAATTTTATAACACATTTCAATTTAATTCTCATGAAGCATTCGACTTGTTTACAAAAGGAATTATGGAATTTAAACTTTTGGCAAGGAATTTGCATTATATGTTGCTGAATTTAACGTGACCATAGGTTTTATATCAACTGATGATGTTAAAAATGAACCATTTGTAAGTTCCCGTTGTGATTATCATAGTGATTTTCATACATTTTAATTATGGACTCAATGGTTCGTCAACCCTCATCTATATAATGTTAGTGCATCTAAGAGTTCATGTTTAAAAAAATCCTCTTTTCAAAATCATACATCAACTCTTAGCGTACAATTTTTCAGGGCGTCAAGATTTTATGGGTACACTTTCTAAAGCTGAATTTTATTTTTTGTGGTGTATAGATAGAGAAATTCCTATTAATTTGGGTTTTTTAATTTTTGAAACAATTTCAATCTATGTTAAACAAAAAATCCAAACCATTAATATTGGGGTCTTACATCACTCAATTGACCGTTAATTTGGATTTATTGGACCCTTACAATACTGACATGATTGTGGCTTGCGCCATAGAACCTTTAGATATGGAATGTTTGTATAAGATGGGAATCATGGACATGAGTCATGGAAGGATATCCTTAACTAATTCGGGCCCAGTTGTCCCATCCAACCCACGTCCAACCATAAGGAGTCGGGTAGTCAAAGATACACCGAGTAGCAGCTAGCCAACCTCCTCATGCCAATTTGGACGCTCGTTTAACTCAACTTGAACGGCATATGCACCGAATGCATATAATTTGGATTCCAACCTCCTCACCCACCATCCCCATGATTTTGACGCTCAACTAATAGAGAAGCTTTCTTTTCTCTCTTCTTTTCTATTTTAGCTTTTTTTTTATCTTATGACATTACATTGGGGACAATGTATGAATTAGGTGTGGGGTAGGGTATGATCTATATAACCGATAGTTAGGAATCTTTGTTGAAAATTTTTGAATGCTTATCAACTTATTTGCAATTAATTAGCCAACTTCGACACTTTCTAGACTTCCATTTTTAATGATTTAAGTAGTGCACATAACTTGAGTTAAATTTATTTTAGGACAATAGATGCCACTTAGTTAAGAAATACAAGTGTATACATTTAGTCAAGTTTTGGCAATCATATGATTAAACGTAGTGTATAATTGTGGTGAACTGCATTAACCTGTGAGCTTTTGGGCCTAAAAGATTGAAATATCTATAACAATTTGTATTTCTTTGATGTGTGATTATCTTCTAAGGTGAATTTTTATCTAGAACTTGCTTGGAACTGACTTGAGACCACATCTATACATGTGTGCACAAAAATGATAAAGGTCATCTTTGTTTTAACCCTTTAGCTAAAAAAGCCAACCCAATTCAATATCCTTTGTTGAACTATTTAAATTGAACCCTTTTTCTTGATAAACCCATAATAAACAACTAAAACCTCTCATATCTTCACTCCTCATAAATGTAAGTAGGCATTCTAACCACAATTTATGTCAAACTTATTTGGAATGATATGGGAAGCAAGGAAAAGAAAAATATGAAAGGCAATTGAAGAGATTTATATTTGAATTGTGTATTGTACTGTTGTCTTTAGATTTGAATTGTGTGATGTACTGTTATATTTAAGTATCAATACATTGATGAAAAAAAGAGAAAAAAAGAAAAGAAAAAGAAAAATAATAATACAACAGTGAAAAATAACTTATGGAGTAATTTATCTCTATGAGTTGACTCCTTTGTGATTGAATTTGTGTCTCCACAAATGGTTAGGTGCTTTGCTAATGTTTATGATTTTTTCCCTTTTCCATTTATCAGTTCTTACCTTTACATATAGCCCAATACAACTTTGAATAAAGTCCTTTTAATTTGTGCATATTTGTATTTCAAGTGGTGAAAAAGCAAGCATATGATAGAATATTTACATTAGAAGAATTTAAGTGAAAATACTGAACCAACAAACACTTGAGTGATTTGAGTGAAATCCAATCCGTGAGAGTTTGTTATAATTATACGCTAGTTTTTGAAATATGATTACCTTAAATTGACTTTGTTTATATTACTTGAATGATAAACTCTAGGACATTCATTAGTTACAAAATTGTTTGACTCTTAAAGTATGTACTATTTACTGTTGTCAGATTTGGAAAAAAGGAAGTTGATTAGTTGTCCAATTAATTGTAAATATAGTTTGTAGAGGACGAGCAAAAGATTGATGTGGGGGAATTTGATAAGTTATTATTTTCATGTTAACTTTGGATATAAATCTCTTCAATGTGTTGAAATTTTTATTTAAAATTAATGAACTTGTTGCTTAATTATTCTCAGATGATTTTCAACACATGGGAGATGAAATTGAATTAAAAAGATGCAAGGAAAGCAAAGACAATTCGAATTCCCAACTGGCAGAAAAGTTTTTGACAAAGCTGGGCATATGCAAAGAGAAAATTTATCTGCAAATTCTGATTTGAAAACATATTCGATACACTTAGGATTTTTATTATATTAAGAATCAAGTTGTTGACTTTTATGTCAGGATCTGCAGCCTAATTATGTGGGAAATGCATTTGATAAAGATGACGATAAGAGGGAAGAGAAGACCCTCAGAAACACATCATATTTTCATGTTTTTTCTACTGTTTTTCTATTTTTAGGAGTTTTCGGTTTTTTTTTTCTAGAAAAATTGCAGAGATGGAGACAATATGTCCTGCTACTTTTCTGTTGGGTTTTACCTCTATTATGAGTAGCTAAATCTTTCTTCTTGGTTGAAGGGAATCACGTTATCATTTAGTATGTGTGAGATTTTCTGAATAAAGTTTATTTCATTGATAAATATTAAGTGTCTTTTGTATTGCTTTTTATGATTGAATTGATTGATCTCTAGGGTGTGCAACTAGAAATTTATTGATTTAATTAGTAGGATTTGACATTTAGTTTTGCTAATCTAAAGTGGCAATTAGGATTACCATCTTTACATTAGAGATTGGAAATTCTAAGAAAGACACTTATCTAAATTAAACACATATCGTATGTGTATTGTCTTGCTCATTGATTCTCTTGATTCTTAAAGCTATTAATTAATCAAACTTAAGATCGTATCTAAGTTGTTGGTTAATAAGAGAAATTAGAATACATTTTTCTATTCATTTAATCCTAAAAAAGAACATCACTCGATGAGTATTTGTTAATATACTTAATTTTATATCGATGATCCATATTAGTTTGATAACATAAATGACCCGAAACCAAAGTTTGTCATCAATTTGCCATATCTAATTACTTTCATTTATTTCCAATTTTTCATTTTTAATTTCTAAAAAATCACATTAATTTTTTAGTTTTTAACTTGTGAAACATTTACCAATAGATTCTTCGTGGGAACGATCTCAACTCTTCACTAACTGCATATTTCATTATTGTATTAATTTAATTGCAGGCGACAACATTACCAACACATGTAGTATGAATATTATACGCGAACTAATCAAATGTCACTTATTGTAACTCAACTCAACTCTTAAACTAATTAATATGAATTAATTACATTTGACTTAAATTAATAATTTAAGATGATTATAATTAATTATTAGTTTTAATTTAATTTAATTAGTTTGGTTCAAATTTAAAAGTTATGTTAAATTTTTATATAAATAATATTTGATTAATCTAAGTCTGATATTTATATTACATGTGTTTCGTCCCCTTTTTTTTACCGAACTTTAAAAGAAAAAGTTTTTCTGAAAAAATAAAAACTAAAAAGAATTTTTGTCTAAAATTTTTGATATCATGGATTTTTTTAGATTTCTTAAACTATAGAAGAAGTTTGTGTCTTTTACCCTAGAATTTTAAAAAAATTGTCTTCAATAAGGCGTATATTTTTTTGTTAGTTAATATTAAAGATTTCTTCTTCTTCTTTTTTTGATTTGGTTCATATATAGTATTAAGTTTTATTCTGTTGTACTCCCTCTGATTCATAATAAGTGTCATTTTAGATATATTTTAATTATTCAAAATAAGTGTCATTCTTGACTTTGTATGCATGTTTA
>JANKYE010715260.1:0-10058 GCA_032467995.1 Erythroxylum dillonii | reverse complement strand
AAAAATTTATACCGGATTTCGGTTTGGCTTAGTCTAAGATTCCAACGCAACTTTTCGTTTCCTAAGATTTGCGCTTTTGGATGTCGGTATTTGCTTCCGTTTCGTTCCGCTTCAAATTCGAAAAGAATCCGTTCTTTCGATTTTTGTTTTCGATTCTGTTTGCTTCGTTTCCGTTTCCGTTTTCCGGTTGGGATCCGGTTCCTGAGATTGGGTCCCAACAAAAACTAAAATAGGAATTCAATTCAATTCACGCAATTCAATCCAAAATTACAAAAATATTAACTATTTAGCTGTTGCAACACACTCGAGAATTAACCTAAGAAAACTATCGATTGGAGAAAGGGGAATTTAACTTTCTTTGACATGAACCTAATCAATTATGACTTACCAGATTATTGGTTCTTAACGGTCCTAAAGTTGATTACTCTCTCTCGAGTTATAACTGTTAACCTTAAATTATAAACCCTAATTAGATTATAGAAAATTGCAGTTTCTCAATTAACAACCTATCCAAAATTTTAATTAGAACTAAAGTTATTCAATAAACTATCGGGAACCTATACGAGATCTTTCTTCACACAATTACCAATTTGACTAATTTCTTGTTCTTATTAAATCACTTAATTCTCGTTAGCTCAATTTAAAGATTTGTCTTTCGGTTCTCCCTCTTAGTTTATTACTGAATTATGCAATCATGTAAATCAATCACAATAAATCCAATAAACATAAAAACAATCAGATTTCATTAAATCAAAGATCAAAACCCAATGGTGAGTTTAGAACATCTCAAAATTCACAAATCCTATCATCAAATTGTTATTCCCATTTCCATTTAATAATAAAAATGAAAAATAACAGGAAATATGATCTTAGATGGAGATGGGAGGCAGTGATGTCAGAAACTCCTTAACTGGGAAGTACGTTAAGGTCAGCTTCTTCTCTACTTCTCTCTTCCTTCTTCTCATTCTCAATCTATTAATAATTCTCTCTAGGGTTTCTCTCTAAACGTGGCTAATGCAAAAGCTCCTTCATCTTCTTTGTCTTATTCTTTATATACCTTTTATGTTCTAGGTAGCCCAATAATAGCTCGTTTTCCATACTAAGGGTTAGGGCCTTAGATTGTTGCATATGAGCCATATCATTTTAGCATTCATGGAATGCATTTCATTCACATTCATACCATTTCATTTCATTTATATGCATATCATTAACATAAACATATGAATTATGCTTTTGTACACATTGCAAAGATAATATATGCACTCAATTGACATATTTCGGGGTATGGAAGGTTCAAAATGATTATGATGTGAATTGTGTATTGTTTATATATTGAATTTTGGTTTGATTGGTTACAAGTAGTAAATTTAGAATTAACTGAAAAAATGATACATGAATTTGATACTTTTATGCTTTGTTTTTGATGTATAAAAACTGTAGGTTATAGGTTGTTTTATAGATGAATAAGATTGAATTTTGAAGTACAATGAAAGTGAATTAATGCTAAAGAAAGGTGCTAGTGTAGAGTTTTTAAAGTGGGAAAGGACTAGGATTACATGAATGATAGTGAATGAAAGTTTCTATTTTGGTTTTTGATACATGAAAAATTATGATGACTAAGCCTATAAATTGAGTAGCATTTGGCATAGATAAATGAATGACATTTGGCATAGGTAATTAATTAAAAAATGGCTGCAATGAATGAGTGACAAATAGACCAGTAAGTAGTTGACATTTCGCAACTTATGGAGGGGATAAGTGGCTTACATGCTTAGTGACATATGCCATTGTAACATAGAGACGCCTAGCACTTGATGAGTCAAGCTACTACAGGAGTAGTTTATGTTGCGTTCATTCTTCTCCTTTACACTACTTTCACCACCGAAACACTCACACACTCTCATAAGTTCTAAATTTTGCTTCAATTTCGTTCATAGTCACTTCAAGATCCACACAAAAGTCTGCTCAAAGATAGTTATAATATGCTATCATCATTTTGCCTTTGCTGAAATCATTTTACTTCCACCTTGAATTTGTGATTATCTTGCATGCATAGAGGGTTAGGTTAACTTGATGAGTTGAGGTGGAACTTGAGCTAAACAATTAAGTAAAGTATTGATCTTTATGGTAGGTTATAATAGAAAGATTATGATGATTGAACTGGGATAGATTGAATATGATGTTGATGTTGAAGATGTGCTGGAAAATGGAGAATGAATGGGTACGTTTCTGTTCTGTATTTTTCATGTAAAAAATAGTAGATTATGAATTATTGTATGGATTATTTAAGTTAGGATTTGAACTATAATTGATGAGAAATTCATGCTAAAGATAGGTGTTATTAAGGTGTTTTCAAATCTAGAAAATTAGAGCTATAAGTGTGTTTGTAAAAAAATGATTGATAATGACATAAGTGAGCAGCATTTTGTAAGACTTAGTGTAACCAATATGGAAGTTAAATTAACATGAAAGTTAAATTAACTTGAAATAAATTAACCTTAAAGGACATGAAATCTGGAAAATTTTAGGTATTAGTGATGTTTCTAAGCTTGTAAAATTCTTGAAGTATTGAAGTTAGTAAAGTTACACACATTAGTGATGTTGACGACAAATTCTGGAATTTTCATTTCAGCCTTGTGTATTTGTTGAAACAGCTAAGAAATTTCACTCTAAATTGGTATATTTAAAGTTGATTAAGGGTAGAAATGAGCCTAGATTGTTGCTTGATTAATTGGTTAATAGCTTGATAAGTTTATATAGTTAATTGATGTCATAATCTAAAAAATGGAATGTTTTAATATGGTTGAGTTCAAATCTAGAAGTTATGATTTGTTAAAGGAATAAATGAGTTCTTTTAATGAAAACATGATCTTAAAGACATGAGTAATGTGTATAAGATATGGATGGATGAACATTGAAGAACATGGGGTAATTATGAATGAGAATTAGGTAAATGTATGAACATACATTGCTGGAAAAAGTTTGGAGAATTTATAGATCTAGCTTGCTGAAATTCCAGATTTAAAGTACCAATTGTGAGTGTGTTGTAAGATGCTTTTGATCATGAAAATGTTCAAGGATAAGTGTAAAGTATTGTTGATGAATTTGGAGTAAATCAAGATAACTTAAAGGTAAAGACTTGATTGCCAAATGGTAGTATACAAAATATGATGTTTGAATGGTCAAGATTTATGAATACTTACATACCTGGAAAGGTCAATTGAGCATACATTAAACATGACACATATATATGTGCATGATTGAATATTCATATGATTTATCAACTTAGTAATGTGTGAACTATATGTGTGCATTGCATGATTAAAGAAGCACAAATTGATCGTTAACATCCCAATATTATCAGGTCATCAAGGCAATAGCTTATTTATAGTGTATTATGAGTTAACCTAGATGTTTTCTCACTATGACTGAATTGTTTTCAATTAACTTTTAGATAATGAACTATTATTGATATGATTGCGATAAGTTCAAACATTGATGATCCGAGGAGTTTGATATTTGGGATTGTATTGAAAGTTCTTTCTAATTGTATGTGAATATGGAAAATATGTAATCAACTGAATGTTGAATGCCAGAATCAGATCCGATAAATGTGATAATGACTATACACATTGAATGAAAGTTATTGATAGTATATTATGTGAATTGATGCATTCCATTACATTGTTATGCATGATCAGATAAAAGAGTTGTGATCAGAGTGACCAATGTGAAAAAGAGAGCCTAAAACTCAGAAATGTACACAAAGAGCCATAGGCTTAATTATTAATGAGCCCGGTCTCTACAATAGTTACAGGACGAATATGAAATAAAACCATTTTCCATAATGGATACAAGACAATAAATAGGCACTCGGTCACAACAAAGTAAAAATGAATGTGTAGTCAAATGTGCATTTGCATTTATATATATACCTTTATATGTATCATGTGAATGAATGCAAAGAATTACTGAATTGTGTTTATATAGTGATATGCAATATTTGTGTACATGTTGAAGACATGAATGACTGAGATAGATGATTGGATTATTCTGAAATGATTATATGAATTGTTTTTAGTTCATGATGTATTGTTGAAATATAATGTATATTATGATCTGTTATTCAATATTGAATGATTTGATACATCTGTTAAATTGGGAAATACACGTGAATTTCATTTATACTTGTGATATTTGTGTTCTGACTTCAGTGAGCACATCAATGATGGTTCATTCATTGAGTTCGCAAACTCATCAAAATTGCAACGTTGATTTTTAGGTACAAGGGAGACCTAGCTTTTAAAAGGACATAATAGAAGTCTAGTACTGTTAATTTTGGGGAAAAATGGCTTAAAGGTCTGGTCAACTGATACTTGCAGAGTCTGGATAGAATACTTTAGTTTAGCTTCTCCTTTCATATTGAACTATTTGTATAGAACTGTAAACTTCCAAATATTATGTTATGTATAAACATGGATTATAAAATGTAATGACAATGTAAGTAAGTTTCATTTTGTGAATGAAATGAGGACTGTTGATATTTGGAAATACTTATGTTCTGTACGATACCATAATAAGTTGATGTGATTGCTCTAGCATGCCACTTTGATAGGGTATATTCTTAAATTTCCTCTGTATGTTCGGGCATATACTCTATAGTAGTGGTGTGTTACATTCCCTAGGACTTTTATGGGGTACGAAAGGTCCAAAAACTCCCTTGAAACTTGACGTTTTTAAGTATCTACACATCTGCCCATTGTAAGCCACGATCACGGGTCATGTCCTAAGGCCACGATCGTGGTGTTTAAGTGCTTCTGTCACGAATGTGGCCTATTATACCACAATTTTGGGCCATTGTTTTGGCCCGAGTATCTCTTAAATTTCTTTTTTCTTTGATGTTAACCCTAAAATACTAACAAACACATCAAGGTACCTCAAAAACATAATAATTAAGCTCAAAGACTTGTACTAACCCACAAAAGCACTTAAACACAAATCATTAACTAACATAATTATAACATAAACACATACTAAATCATTGAATTAACAATTAAATCCATATCAAACTAAGCCCTAAAACATGATTCAATTCACACTTATCAGATTGAGTTCACTGGATTGGAGTGGTTAGATGCGAAGAATGCCCACATCAACATTATACGAACCTATGAGCACTAGTTGTTACATAAATTCATGTGTCAAATGGTTTTTGACAAATCATAAACCAATTAGTAATCAACCAAGGAACTTTCTATGTTATGGTGTATGGATCACAACATCTGAATATGCACCTCAACATATGTGTTGAATGCTATTATTGCGACTCTACGTAAAAGGGGCAACAATTTGGGTATGGGGTACTTAGTTGCTGCCATTGTTTAAGTACTATGATGTGGATTATAGTGGTCTAACCATCTAGCTCCCTAATTTTCTAAATCACCATCACTTATGGTATGCTAAAATCCTAAAGTCCTATAACATGGAACTTTAAGATATCAGCCAAAAGACTCATGTAAGGATCAAGGCAATTTAAACAAGTTCTAGCACAGTGCCACCTCAGCAGGCAAAAGAGGAATCGACTAGTGAGGAGTCCGAAGAGGAAGAAGACAAAGAAGAACCTGGTTGGAAGAAAGTGCTCGATACAATCTTCCCAGCACCAAAGAAATTACTGACACGTTTGTAGAGAACTCTAGATGGATGAAGGAGATTGCCCGCACACAAAAACATTAAAGCTAGGATACATGTCAGATTCATTGATACTTTAAGGCTCAAGGTGTATAATTGCCGCTTCTGACACCATCCCTGCCTCCATAAATGTAAGGTTTTGTTTCTAACCCTTTTTCTTTTAACAATAGTTCTTATTTTATTTTATTTTATTTCCTTCCATGTGTGTTTGCTTGTCTTCTTCTCACATTGAAGAAAATGTGTTGTTCAAGTGTGGAGAGGGTTGTGTGTTTTGCTTTGAGTGTGAATTTTGCATATTGCATATTATTATGTTAGTGTGTTTAGGTTACATATTGTGAATTGTGTGAATGTATCGATGGCTTAGATGAATTGAAATTGATTTAATTTTGAACATACTCTATTAGGTTGTGAAGAGTCAATAGCTCACAAAATTAGTGATATGGATTATTTGGCTAAAATATGCAAGTTAATTAGGATTTAGTGTTCGTTTATCACCCTATAAGTTGTCACATTCATTCATAATTTTAGGTCTTTCGACTAAGTAGCTTAACTAGTATTTTTTCATAGAAATGAGTAGCTAAAGCAACGAGGTAGGCATTAAAAAATATATATGTTTAGCCAAGTAACCAGATTGACACGCACCACAAATGTGTGCCTTCGCGTCAAAAAAGGTTATAATCACGTTCCAACCAAGCAACTTAACAAAAACATGACTAAGTTGAGAAACTAGATTGACATTCATTTCCAATGTTTTCCTCCATGTAAAAAGACTAGGTTCATGTCAACAAAAAGTAATTAAATTTTTTTCCCCTAATAAAAACCTACCAAACATTTAAGTAGCTTAACTTTTCATGAAAACGTACTTAGAATTAGTTACAAAGTTTGAATGACCAAATAATTATTAATGTGTGTGTACAACTAAAAGGGGTGAATTAACTTGGCATTTAAGTTTTAGTTAATATGTATATTTAGTCTAGAGCTCCTATACATAAGTTTTGCATGTTAATAATTTGTAACAACTTGAGTGAATGTGTTTAAGGTTAAATTTATTTCGTGAAGTTGAGGCCATTATCTCATTGTTGCATTGTGTGCTTTGTGATTTTATATTGTTTTTTGTTTTGTTTGCTTGCTGCTTGAGGGCAAGCAAACATTTAAGTGTGGGGATGTGATAAGGGTAAATTGCATCGTATTTTAGGGCATATTTAATATGTGTTTAGCCATTAATTTGATCACTTGGTATGTGTTTAGGCTAAAATTATGTTATTTTGTGATTTATTTATTTTTAAGTGTTTTATAAGTTAGTACAAGTCTTTGAACTTAAATATTAGGTTTTTGAGGTACGTTGATGTGTTTGTTAGTGTTTTAAGGTCAATGTCAAAGAATTGAGGAGTTTCAGAAGGAATCCAGGCCACAACACAAGCCACATCGTGGCAGGTAGGCCACAATTGTAATAGAAGCTTTAGTTTTGACCCACGATCGTGGCCTATATGTCATTATCGTGACAGAAGCTCAAGGAACGACCCATGATCATGGTGGGATCCTAATATGTATAGATACAAATGGTCTAATGGGAGCATGAATTTCTAGGAACATTTGGAACAGGGGCTATTTCCATTTGAATTAAAAGACAAAAATTGGAACAATTCTTTAATGAATAATGGAAAAACTACTAAGTAGCCACCATTGAAACGCTAAAGTGACAATATCAAGAGAGAGAAAGAGAAGAAGGAAGAGAAAGATGAAGATAACTTGACATGCATCCCGAATCAGGAGGTTTTTTGATGTCATTGCCTTCCATCATCTATTCAAAGTTATATTTCCTTTTTGTTTCGATTTTATTGATGTATAAAGTTGAGATGGATAGTATAATGATGGGATTTGGAATATTGATGATGTTCTAAACTTTCCTTAAGGATTTTATTTCGATTTAATGCTAATTTATTTGATTGTTTTATTTAGATGAATGTCATGATTTACTTAAGTTATTACATAATTTAGTAGTAAACTGAGAGGGTGAACTAAATGAAAAATGATTAAATCGGATTAATGAAAGTTAGGCTATTTAATAGAAACCATAATAAATCATATTGGTAATTGTGTGGAGAGAGATCCCTTGTGATGTTCTAATAGTTTATTAGAGTACTTCAAATCTAATTATGTTTTGAATAATTTTTGAATTAAGAGATTGCAAATTCCATAATTTGATTAGGATTTAATGGTTATAACTCAATAGAGAGTGACCAGGCCTAGGATAGTCTAGAATCGATGCTTTATTGACACATAATCCGCTAGTTTAGGATTAATGATAAGTAAAATCCTCTTTCTCATAAATTTGTAAATTCCTTAGGTTGATTTCTATTGTGATTGCATATTGATCAATTGTTAATTCCTTTGTGTTTAATTTCTGACTTAAATGGTTGAATTCAATTTTCATGTTTAGTTTTCGTTGCATTGTTTATTTTGAGCTTTATATATTGTTGGCATTCGATTCTAGGATTAGTTTAGTCTCCCTCCTCGTGGGATTGACACCTTTTATACTATAATCATAGCCTATGCGCTTGTGGTATTTGAGAGCTTATAAATTTTAAAACTTCAATGACACGATTAATGAGTGGACTTTGGTTTGCCAAATTTTCAAACCAAAACCACAAATCCTTCTTATATCCTACCAACACTATGATGTTAAGGAATAATATCTCCCTTTTCCTCACCATCTGTATGAAAGTATAATAATGATCTTTTTTTTCACCAGTCTACCAAAGATTATGCTCTTTAAGGTAATACTCATTAAATCATTTCGACTATGAAGCTTCCATGTCACTAAATAATCTCTAAATGCTCTTGACCAACATAACGAGCTGAATTAGTTATAGGGATATCAATCCAAGTCTTCCTTGTTTTCTTTACTATAATTGTTCCCTATCTTAATGCCTTTGAAGTTTTCTCCTTTTTTCTGATTATAAAAGGTTTTTGATATATTTCTCCTACTCCTCGTTAGTCTTCTTAGGTAGGAAATGATGTTTGCTCTAGTGAATATACAGATTCATTAATACTGAGACTATGAGTTGTAATCTCCTAGCTTGTAACAGGGTTATACCTAGGCAATTGATTATCTTTTTGATCATCTTTAAAAAGGGTTAATAGTTTTAGTGTCTAACTTTTTAGATGATATTGGAACCCCTAGGTAATTGAATGGAAAATTATAGGAATTCATTATATTGATATCACTCAACCTACTTAAATCCTTTACATCAAATAAGAAATATATTTTTCTCTCCTAATGATTAACATTAAGACTTGATAACCTGTAAAAGGTGTCAAGATAATCGAACATTAAAGATAAAGTATTATGGTCAACGTCATAGAACATCATGAGATCATCTACAAAAGTAAGGTGTGTAAGTTCCAATTCTTTTCATTTGTGGTTATATGTAAAGCTAGGACAATGATTAGTGTTCTCATTGATCAATTTGGACAACACCTGTATTGAGAGAGTGAATAAGTAAGGCAATAGAGGATCCCCTTGCCTCATCCTTTTGAAGCCTTTGAATATCTTGCTAGGTATTTTATTGATTAACATATTGTAAGTCATAATATATATATAGGTATTAATAGATCCTATAAATTTAGTTAGAAATCCAAACCATTTGAGATTGGTAAGAATGAATCTCCACTGCAATATATCAAATACTTTTGAAAATTCCACTTTGATCGCATAACTTTTAATAGACTTGTTTGCATTATAGTCTTTTATTAGTTCTTGTACCATCAAAATGTTACCAGTGATAGATCTACCAAGTATAAAAGCTCTTTAAGTGAAGTGAATTATATGCTTCAATGTATCTCAGTTTACTAGCTATGACCTTTAAGAAACCCTTATACACAGAGTTGCAATAAGAAATACAATGAAATTCCTTCAATTTATTGCCATTAGGGATTTTTGGGATTAAGCATAGATGAGTGGAATTCAACTCTCTTAACATTTTGCTATTGGTAAACTATTCTTAGACCACCTTAACAAGTAATTCCCTTTAATAGGTTAAATAACTTGGAAGAAAAAGGCATTAAACTCATCCAGACCTAGAGCTTTCCTTATATTAAGATTTAATATTATTTCTATTGGATCCCGTTACCGGAACCCAACTTCTCAACATAAATACCTTCATACCTGAGCGTGGTACTCTGAAATCTCTTCTTTCTCGAATACTGCACACGCTGGGCCCCGTTGCAGTCCAACTCTTGAACCGCAAAACGTGTGCATACTATTGCTCGTCGTATAAACGTGAGCGTAATCCAAAAAAAAATCCTCAAGTATACCGAATTCAACTAAGTCTAATCCATTCATAATTCACTATTCATAAATAAGCATT
>JANKYE010715243.1:0-10060 GCA_032467995.1 Erythroxylum dillonii | reverse complement strand
ATATAAATAATAATCATAATTAATATGAAAAAAGATCATTTAATTATCATACAAATATAAAATTAAGGACAATAAAAAGTATTTAAAATGTTACAATTTTACACATAATAAATAATAATTAGGTCCAAACATCAAATAATAATAATAATAAATATATATGACTTTCTAACTATTTCAATTTATAATAAGAGTTTGTGCCAAGAAAACAACCAACTGAAAGTGAAACTTGAAACAAAAACATTTACAATTATATTTATATTGCATATATAGAATTTCACATATACATCAAATATAAGTGAAATTAAAAGAAGAGGAGAAATAAAAAACTAGAAGCTCATTCAATCAAATACCCGCTCAAATCATTAACCCCAATTCTCAGTTAGTACAAAATTCTCATCATTAAGAGGACCCTTATCATCATCATCATTCAAATTCATTGGACCAAATGACATTTGAATACCTTTCCATACAAGATTATTTTCCAAGTTCCTCTCATCTATTAATCTCGGTTCCTTAGAAATTTAATCCACCAAAATATCGATATAGTCAAGGAAAATTATATCTATATAATTGCTTGTTCTATATTAGAGTCTTAGTAAACAAATAAAATTAAATTATTAAGAAATTACATGAAATTATATCCAACTTAATAATGATAATAACATGCTTTTCTTGAAGCTTTAAATTGTATCGAACAAAGACCAAGTTTTTCAATATTTTGTGCGCTAATCTATTCCTTTTCTTGAAATAGAAGAGTTCAAATGTGCTTCAATTCTTTTTACACCCTTTTGCACTCACAAATTAACTCAGGATTCGAATTGCAAACCTTTATAATTTTGGACCACAATGTTCAAATTGATCCCACCAAGCAACTGTAAGACAACCAAAGTATCATTATAAATAAAATAAAGTGATAATTAATTTTCAACAAGTAATAAAAGTGAAAAAAATATATACCTAGATTAAGTTTGTCTCTTTGATAAATAGTAATTGGCATCCCAAAATCACCATAAACATCCTTATAAATCTCCATTTATGAGCTTAAGAGATCTCGTATCATCGTATGAGCAGCAGTTGTTGTAATAGTTACTAACATTGCCCTATTAACTTCATCTTTCTTTGTAAAACTTAGCCTGAAATAGACACTAGGATTCAAAATTCTCCAGCTACAAACAACAAAAAGTAAAGTTGTCTTTTCCATCTCTCATTATTGACTGTAAGATAGGGTGTGTATAAAGAACACCTCTGTTTAGATTAGCCATGATTGCTTCCTTCGCCCTCTCTGTGGCATAATAGAAATAACATATTTTTTGCCTTCTCGTCACTATCATCAAGACAAAGTATCCTTACCAAAAGCTCACAAACTTATTATAAATTGACATTGAGACTAAAATTCATTATCTTCAAGTATAATTTTAGCAACTCCAATTTAAAATTAGAACTAGCATAATGAGATATAACCTATTTATCACTTATAAACATATGTCTCAACTCCTTCTTCATCAAAATAAAACACTAAAGTGATAAAAAATTAGTTGCAAATCTTACAATAGTAGAACATCACAAATTCCTACCATTGGTAAAATCCTTTCTTATTAAATTTAGGACCTATGCAGGAATATAGATGAACTTGGTCACCTTTTTTGCTTTCTAAACAATCTCATTAATAATATAAAAATACCTAGCATCTTCTATATTTTCCAACACTAGGCCAACGCAATGTGCATCACAAGGACTCTAATAGAAAGAATTATACTTGCTTTGGAATCTTGTTCAATTGCTTTATAAGCGTAATCATTGTCAGTAATGAACTAAACAACATTTTTTTGGCCCAAATTCATTTATAAATTCGTCAAATATCTAAAATAAATTATCAACATTCCTAACAAGGTTAAATGCATCAATAGACTTCAAAAACACTGTCCCATTGGTAGAACAAACCAAAAATTAACAATAGGCTCATGTCTTCTATTTGTCAAACCATCACACATAATTAAATACTCATATGTAGCTCAAGTCATTCTTCTTTCATCCAAATAACTTTTTATTTCATAAACAGAGCTACTTAGAATTTTGCTTCTATAGTCATCAATTAAAGGAATCTTGTATCCGAGATCGTAAGAGGCAATAACATCCACCATAGGTTGATAATAATAAAATTGAGCAACATTGAATACTATACCTAAATCACCTCCATATATCCATTGTCATGTCCACATTATAAGTCTTTTCTAAAGATTATAAGAACTGTGGATTGAAGATTGAGCTCTAAGAATTGTTCATGGTTTAAAAAATTAAACGCTTATCTTCTTCTTTTCCTAACATCATATGCAACTTTTTTTTTCTTGTTTCGTAGGAATACGACCACCTTCAATATCCTCACTACCATCCTAAATACCAATAAAAGAATTTCCACTACCAAATTCATAGTTCAATCTTTGTCTTTTATCTTTCTAATGCTGATACTCCTCAATTAAAGTCTTCATTTTCTATTTCACATCATAATTCACTTTCTTATAAGGTTCTACATCACCTTTAATCCCAACTAAATGGTCCTTTAATCTAGTGATTCCCCTACCTATTAAATGCTTTTTATAATAAAACAAATAGTATAGTTCTTCATTTCGGGAACCAATCTAACATAAGCCCAATTTGGATAATCAAATCTTCATATGCCTAAAGCGACTGAATTATTAGGTGTACTCGAACTTTTCTCTATTTATTTGTAAAAATAAATGAAGACGTATATTAAAATTAACTTAATAACTTCGTATCAAAATCAAGTTGTGAATAATAATAGGAAGAAATAAAGCAACAACAATTTCTCAACAATCGTATGATATATACATATACAAGAGATTTTCATTAACTTATATAAATTATTCCTTAAGAAATTTTGATGATTAAGCAGATTATATCCAAGGAATTATCATGTTTCTTAATCCAAACTTCAAATATATACATTAATTGCTATACTTTCACAACTATAATTGATTTTATGTGATTACATAATTTAAACATAAAATCACAACTCACAACTATAACCCATTTTGTGTAATTTCATAATTTTACCATAAGTCACAATTATAACCATTGTATGATCACACAATTCAACCATAACTTACAACTATAACTTATTTTGTGTGATTGCATAATTTGACCGTAAGGCATATCTATAACTCATTTTGTGTAATAACATAATTCAACCATAAAGTTATAAATACATCTCATTTTGTGTGATCATATGATTCAAACATAAACTCACATTTATATCTTATTTTGTATGATTATATAAATTTGTAAATATAACTTATTTTGTATGATTACATAATTTAATTATAAACTCATAAGTGTAACTCATTTTTTGTGATTATATCTAACTATTGTAAACCATCTTTAACTTAATTCGTTTAATCATATAATTTAACCTAAACTAGCTAACCCATTTTTGTATATTACAAAATTCAATTTATAATAAATAATTTAATTTTAATAAAGACCAAAATGATTTAATTCAATATTTCTTAACTTTCAAACGATGACACAAACCTTAGTTTTATATTGAATGATTGAATCACCAATTTCTAAAATCTAACAACATAAATGTCAAAGCACATCCAAAATTTCAAATCCCAAATATTGTAATCCTACATAAAATCATCAATCTCATTTCTCATATTCCAACATTGGCGACTCGACAAGGCAAGTCAGGCGATTAAGGAATGACTACGGTGGAGGACGGGAGGAGTAATCGATCGGTGATTACACGAGATTAAGCTCGAGGCAACTATGGCAGAGGTGAGATTGCAAAAGTGAGTGAGGCAACCGCATAACCAAGAGAGGGTGAGGTGAGGCAATTACATAGGCGAGAGAGGGTGAGGTGAGGCGACTTCGTAGGCTAAAGAGGTGAGACCTTCAATTTCAATTTTCACTAAATTAATCCTTTAAATTTCCCACCTTGAAGTGAGTAAACTAGACATAAAACACAATTACCATTTGGAATGCGTGAAAATGTTTCTTTATCCAAATTTAAGGATAAAATATAAATTTTTCACCTACATAATAGTCTCTTATGTTAATCTTTTACACTTCACTTTATTTTTCAGTTCCTTTAACTTTCTCTCTTATAAGGTTAGCCAAATCTTCTCTCTTCTCATCATTGTCAATCTGAATACCAACTCCCTTTCAATGAAAGCATGGAAGCATACCTGGCATTGGAGGTTATCCTTGATTTGAATTTCAATCCAAGGTCTTCATACATGCCTTCAAAACCTGTGCATAATTGGTTAGGACAAACTCAAATCACTGCCTTGTCAGTTTCAACACCTAACTAGCCTTAAGATGATGTGTGAGGAGAAAAATGTTAAAGGTTTAATGGTTGATTCAATGAAAATTAAAGTTGTGCGGTTAAATGTTCCAAACAAGTTAAAAGGTTTTTTCCCCTTAAAATTATTAAATATGATAATAAAATATAAGATTTAATAAGATTTGGCTAACAAAATCTTTGTTATTCATGATATATAAATGTCCACTTGAAAATTTCTTAGTATAACCATAGCCGTTAGTTTTTCAAGTAGACATATACATGTAATGAACAATACAAATTTTGTGAGTCAAATCAATAAATTACAAACGGAACTAACAGTTTGAATTGAGTTGTTAAAGTTTTAAAAATATTGATCATTTAATTGAAAATTTTAAAAACTTAAGCACTAGATTGAAAAAAATCCTAAACGATGAAGTACTTTAAGGTTGGTTATCTCCTGATTTAACAACTTATTTTTAATTACAATTCAATAATGGTAAGTAAATTCAAATTCTATCCTAAAATGAACCACAGAGTCCTAGTTTATTTAATTAAAAAGTATTAATTAACTCCAACAAGTATTATTATTCAGATTTGATACGGAAAACTTGGTATATATACGTAAGAAAAAAGTGTATTTTTAATAAAATTTTAATCAAAATATAAGTTAAATCTTAACACTTTGGGAAGTTTAAAATAAACCCTAATACTTTGAAGTATTTTAAATAAATTATAAATAGATGAAAATTTAGACAAAGTCAAATCCTCGTCCGTTATGTACCATATCAATATTGATGCGACTCGAACTTAATATTTTAATTAATAATAAACTTTACATTTTTAAAATAATTAAAAAATTTTAAAATCTGATTATATTTCAAGTTTATAATTAAATTAAATAAATATCAATTAACCTAAACAATTTTAGTTAATGATAATAATCTTAAATTTAATTAAAGGCAGAACTCAACTTCCTAGTCCTAATTCTGCAAATATATTCGACGCTTTGGCGATTTCTACATCGGGGATGGTTTCAATAGAAAATCATTGGTCATTTAATCATTTAACTAAAGTTCATTCGTTCTTTGTACATCTTCTCCCTTATCCCGTGGCTTCTTATTCCCTATTTCATATCAATTTGATAACACAATCTGCATTTATGTCTAAAAAATTTAGTAGTTAGTATGTTTGATATCAAGGACTCTTTCAGGTCTTTTTCTATATAAAAGGGTCTCGTTCTCTGAGACTAGAGTAATATATCTCTTATCAAATTAACAACCTTAATTTTCTTGTTTCTTTTATTGAAGATCCACACATTTTTTATAATGTAAAGATTGCAGATTAAGTTAAAAGTAGAAAGTCTTATTTGATATTTTCTAATAATATGACTCGTCTTAAGATATTTGATTGATTTTATGATAATCATCAATTTATTCGCATGGTTTATCTTTTTAGGTTAACTTTTCCTTTTTCTAGACAGACCATCCAAGTTATTTTTTTTAATAAATGGAGAAAGAACAAATAGAGATCTAGACTAATATGGGGATACTAATCCTAGCGATGTCCTCAAGGAGAATCGATTGAAACCTATAGGGTGCGGATACAAAACTGGTAACCCCTATCCTGATTCATAAGCTGGTCGTTTTCATAATTATGTCCATAAAAAATCACTTCATTGTTCCCAATAACTCTTTTGTGTATCATGCTACTAATACTTATCACAAATTTCCTTGTAGATTCTTATGGTAAAATTGGAAGATAGTGCCTTGAATCATGCTATTAATGTTTATCCACATCTTGGAAGTTACCTCCCGGCAATATATTCTATCATGCTACCGATACTCATCCACATTTAGGCGGTGCCTTATATAAGGCTAAATGCCCAATTGACGTTTTTAGGTTTGATTAATTTAGGGCCAAACATTTTAACTTACTCAATTAAGGTTTAAATGTTAGGCTATTTTGGATGAAAATTTAGCAGTGTTATACATGCGCCGTTAAGTCTAAATGAGGTATCTTATGTGACATTCTCTCTACAACTTGTACTGATGATGTGATAAAAATTCTAAAGATTAATTTCAGTCACTTTTTTAAGAGAGACAGAAAGCTTCAAAGAAACCCTTTCCTCACTCTCCATTCCTTAATATTTGGTGTATGGTATTTTCCTATGGAGAAAGAAGGATTATAGGCAAAGAAATCCATCACACCAAAAAAGAAGAAGAAGAAGAAATAGGCGTTATATACAAAAGGTTTAAAGTGGCGGTCTTGACGAAGCTTTAGGGAGATATAGAGGGGAATAGAGACTTAAGGAGAAGAAGCGAAAGTTGCAGTTTGTAGGCTAACCTTAGTCCATTGAATGAGGTTTATCCTGTTAACAAATGCTAAAACTTGCCTACATTCAGTCGTGTCTGAAACTTTGTTCATCAAAATTATGAACTTTGATACAACATTTGAGATTTGGAAATATCTCAAGCATAAGTGTCAAGGAAATGCTCGAACAAAGAGCATGCGAATCTTGAATCTCAAGAGAGAATTTGAGCTACAAAAATGAAAGATTCTGAGACTGCCAAAGAATATTCAGATAGGCTCCTAGAGATAGTCAACAAGCTTAGACTTCTTGGTGAAATGATGTCTAATAACAGAGTAGTTGAGAAGCTTTTAGTAACCTTATTAAAAAGGTTTAAAGCCAAAATTTTTGCATTAGAGGAAGTCAAAGACCTCACAGCTATCACATTGGCAGAGATTCTCAATGCTTTGGAAGCTCAAGAACAAATAAGACAACTTGAGAAGATGTCACATTAGAAGGTGCCATGGAAGCCAAGGTGTAGATTCAAGATTTTGGTAGAGGTAAAAGGAAGAAATGGAAGAAAAGCAAGGGAATTTTAGGTACTAATGCTAACAATAATGAAACTACTAAATTAAATAGTAGTAGTGTAGGTAAGAGTGAAGCATACAAAGGAGGAAATTATCCTCCTTGCAAGTGTTGTGGCAAAACTAATCACCTCCATTTCAAGTGTTGGAGCAAACCCGATGCAAAGTGTAATAAGTGCAATGAAATGGATCACATGGATAGTATTTGCAAAAATAAAGGAAAACAACAAGTGAATGAAGCTTAAGTTGTGAATCAAGAGGAGGAAGAACAACTATTTGTAGCTTCTTGCTACATAAGTAGCAACCACTGTGAAACTTGACTAGTGGATAGTGGTTGTACAAACCACATGACCAACAATGTTGAGTTCTTCAATGACCTTAACAAAACATCTATCTCTAAGGTAAGACTTAGTAATGGAGATTATATCCCAGTGAAAGGTAAAGGTTCTATTGCAATCGAAACTCTTTCTGGAATTAAGGTGATTGCTGATGTACTGTATGTTCCTCAAATTGATTGAAATTTTCTAAGTGTTTTTCAATTACTTAAGAAAGGTTATAAATTGATTTTTGAAGACAGAATTTGTGTGATAAAAGATGTAGAGGGACTATATGTGTTTTCATTTAAAATGAAGGACAAGAGTTTCTCACTTAATCTTATGGAGAGCAAGCAAGCTGCATACTAGGCCTCTGTGATAACCATTGACCTTTGGCACAAGTCATTATTATCATTATGCAATCATTTTAATGAAGAAGAAAGAATGAGTGCAAGGTTTGAGTTCACTGGAAGAGAGCGTATCAAATTGCAAAACTTATCAATTTGGCAAGCAAACAAACAAGACCACCCTTTCCATAAAAGGCTTGGAAGGCTTCATAAAAACTTTAGCTTGTGCAAACTGACCTTGGAGGGCCTTACAAGACTCCATCACTTAAAGGTAGTAAGTATTATATTTCCTTTATAGATGATCTAACTAGGATGTGTTAGATATATTTTCTCATATTCAAATATGAAAGTGGCTGGTATGTTCTAGAAATTTAAAGCTTGGGTAGAAAATCAGAGTGGCTGCAAGATGTTAATGCTGAGATCTGATAATGGAAAAGAGTATACCACTGATCAATTCAACAAATTCTGTGAAGAAGAAGGGATTGAGCATCAACTTATAACTCTTTATACTCCACAATAAAATGGAGTTAATGAGAGGAAAAATAGAATCATTGCAGAAATGACTCGTTGCCTGTTGCATGAGAAGGATTTGCTTAAAACATATTAGGTAGAAGTAGCCAACACTTTTTTTTTGTTGAACAGATTACTAGCTAAAACTCTTTACAATCAATCACCTTATGAAGCATGGTTTCGTCTTAAACCTTCTCTGTCAAATTTAAAAGTGTTTGGTTTTATGTGTTTCTCTTACATTCCTCAAGTTAAAAGAGATAAATTGGATAAGAAAGCTATCCTAGAATATTCATATGCTACAACAATACTTCAAAATCCTAGAGAATATTTCAGCCACATATAGGGAAAATAATTATCAATAGAGATGTTGTCTCTATGGAGGAGGACCAATAGGACTGGAATACAAGTAAAGAAGAGCAATATCCTGGTAGATTACAACTCAATGTAGACGATGTGGACAACCAACCAATTAGAGGTACAAGGTTACTTTCTGACATTTATGTAAGGTGCAATGTTGTAGTATTAGAACCTGCAGGTGTTAAGGAAGCAATAAAGGAGCAAAAATGAATAGCTGCCATGAAGGAAGAGTTGCAAATGATTGAAAGAAATAATACTTGGCAGCTGGTTGAAAAACTCGAGACAAAAATATTATTGGGTATACATAAGTCTTTAGCATAGACTTTTCTGAAACCTTTGCTCTAATGGCAAGGCTTGATACCATAGAGTACTACTTGCTATTGTAGCTCAAAAGAGTTGGAAAGTCTTCCAATTAGATGTGAATTCTGCATTTTCGAATGGTATCTTAGAAAAGGAAATTTGTATTGAACAGCCAGAGGGTTTTGTTAAGCAAGGACAAGAGGAGAAGGTTTATTTGTTGAAGAAGGCTCTATATGGTCTCAAGCAGGCACCAAGGGCATGGTATAGTCATATAGATGATCACCTTCTAAGCTTAGGTTTTGTTAAAAGCCTAAGTGAAGCAACTCTGTATGTGAGGAAGGCTAGCACTAACTTAACTGTTGTTTCTGTTTATATTGATGATATTTTGATCACAGGAAGTAATAATTAGCTCATTGATGATTTCAAAGCTAAAATGTTGAAGGAATTCGAGATGACAGACTTGGGATTGATGTCTTACTTTCTTGGTTTGGAAGTAAGGTAACAGAAGAATGAAATATTTGTTAGGATTTATGCTCAATATATCCTATCTTTATTTTTAGCATTTTTATTGGACATGAGAATTTCCATAATACTTGAAGATGTGCCTTAATTGGTGATTTGGTATTTAAGATTGCATTCTTTTGGAAGTGGATAAGTGCTTGGGATTTGAATTGGAAATATTATCTTAATTAGTATAATTTTCGGCTGTTGATTGCTGATCCTACACTGTCTCTATTTGAAAAGGAATCTTCCAAGGAAAATCAAGTAAGGTTGCGTGAATAAGGAGAATTGGTTGTTTTCAGCTGACATGGAACATATGTGTAGGGGAATTTTGGTCTGCGTATATACTCTGGTAATTGGGTGAAAAACGTATGAGAAAAATTGCTTAAGGGATTGTTGTTCTCTTTTGGTATTTGATCTTTTCTGAGCTAATTATGTTGGCGTTGGTTTTTGGAGCAGCTCTTTCTAATAAGCAGTCCACGAAGTGTGAAGTGTTGTTGATTTATCTGAGTTCTTGAAGTTGACTGATGATTGCAGCACAAAGAAGGCTTTGT
>JANKYE010715201.1:0-10061 GCA_032467995.1 Erythroxylum dillonii | reverse complement strand
ATTTTCACGTCTTGGTTCAGCCTTAGGTTCAAATATATTAGATAAAATGATATTATTTTAAGTAAAATGATGTTTTTAAATTTTAAATTAAAAAAGTTAATTGGGTTGATTTTAAGTTCCATTGGGTCTTAGGTTGCTCAAATTTGGTCGGGTTTGGGTTCAGGCAATAAGTCTACAATTCAATCAAGTCTGGATTCGAATGTAAATTTTGGGTCGGTTGGCGTAATTTAGCTTGACCCAAATGTCAAATCTACTTGGCAAGAGGAACTTAGATTTGTTTAGCCACGTAGGGCCTCCAAAAAGTGTTACTGTTTACAATGGTATTATTCAGAAGCAATTGGTGCTTCCCTGTGCGAGGTTACGACCTGCTACATTAAACAGATTAAAACACGTGTATATCGTATAATTAAACAGATTAAAACACGTGTATATCGTATAATGCCCCGCATGTCCTTGATCTGATTATTGATTGATCTTTTGCATTTGCAAACGCATATATGCAGTCTGATTTCCCTGAAAAGATCGTCAATGAAGAGTTCAACACATCTGACTTGCTCCCTAACCCAAACTCGCGATTGTTCGCCTTATCTTGAGGTTTTGAATTTCGTTCTATACCGGCTGCTATGGGGCAATATAAACCATACTGATTAGAAAATAGAGCGCAATAAAAACTATATATATCAGGTATAAATATAGATTGGTATCAGCCGACTAGTACCAAAAATGTAAAAAAATATAGAAACTTATTAGTAAATTTTTAAAAAAATTTTCCTGCCCTCTTTCTTTTTTTCAATTAGTTATTTAGTTCAACTTTTATTATGATTTTTAAATTATTTATTTTAAAAATAAAATAAAATTTTTTATTACTAATAATAATTATACTTTAAATAAAACTTAAAAATAAATTATTTTATTTAAATTTATTTTAATCTTTTATATAATATTTATTAATAAAGTATTTGGAAGGAGGTGTATTTGATAAAGATAACGATAAGAGGGAAGAGATGACACTTCTAGTTAATCATCTTCATGTTTTTCTGTTGCTGGTTTTTTTTTTGTTTTTTGTTTTTTAGATTTTTGCTAAAAATGGCAGATATGGAGACTATGTGTTCTGTTGTTTTTCTATTGAGTTTTACCTTTGTTATGAGTAACTAAATTCTTTTTCTTGGTTGAAGAAAACCAAGTTATCATCTAATATGTGTGAGATTTTTTGAATAAAATTTATTTCATTGATGAATATTAAGTGTCTTTGATATTGCTTTTTATGATTGATCTTTAGGGTATGCAACTACGAATTAATTGATTTAATTTATAGCTAGATTAGTAGGATTTTGCTAATATAAAGTGGCAATTAAGATTACCATCTTTACGTTAGGGATTGGAAATTCTAAGAAAGTTACTTATCTAGATTAAATACATATCGTATGTGTATTGTCTTGCTCACTGGTTCTCTTAGTTTTTAAAGTTATTAATCAATCAAACTTAAGATCGTATCTAAGTTGTTGACTAATAAGAGTGTTTAGAATATATGTTTCTATTCATTTAATCTTAAGAGAGAGCATCACTCAATGAATATTTGTTAATGAACTTAATTTTATATGGATTATCCATATTATTTTGATAACGTAGGTGACCCGAAACCAAAATTTGTTATTAATTTTCCAGATTTGAATATTTTCGTTTATTTCCAATGTTTGTCATTTTTAAGTTCTTAAAATCACGTCAATTCAGTCTCCCCTTAATTTGTTTTAGTTTTCAACTCGTATAACATTTACCAATAGATTCTTCATAGGAACAATCTCAACTCTTCACTAACTACATATTTCATTATTAGAGTTGGTATCAATTTGGTTGCATGCAACAACATTACATTACCAATATCCCATTGACGTACGAACAGAATGCCATGTCTATGAATGAGTTTCTTAACGGCAGATGGAGTGCTGGGAGTTTAAACCATTATAAATATCGTTCTTTTAATTTAAATTACATCAAGCTATCTCATGGAGTTCTAGTGAGTTTAATAGCATACATCTCTTTGAGTAGCCGACGCACGACTCAAAAGAAGCCACAGTTGGAAAATCTGTCCTCAAGGAAAGAGATATCTTCATTGAGGAGTACTGGTATTGGACTTGCATTGGGGTGCTTATGGGATTTTCTCTTCTTTCCAGCTTACTCATCATTGCAACACTTACGTTTCTCAAATGTAAAGTCGGCAAATTAAATGTGTCGGTTTAACACATTTGTTTGTGTCCTCATTGTTTTTCTGGATTTGCACATCAGTTCTTGGAAATTCTGGAGCTATAATTGCTCAAGATGATCATAAAAATGATAGTAACCAAAAGTTGGCCCCTAGTTCAAATGGTAAGTGATCTCTGAACAAACAGCTACAAAGAATATTCACTATGAAAGCTTTAGAAGAGCTGTGAAGAAGAAGAAGAGGAAAGAAAATAGTTACTGTGCTTAAGAAGCTTTTAATTGATATTAAACTAATGAATAAAGAAACTAAAGAAAAATGTTTTATATTCAGGGTAAAGTTAGCTAAGAGTAAAAACTAACTTTATATTAATTGTGACTAAAAATATATGATAACTAATAAATAGTCTTCATCTCCTCCTCAAGTTGGAGGTTGGTGAAAACCTACCAAATCCAACTTGGACAAAAGATACCGGAACTAAGGATATCAGAGGGATTTAGTGAAAAGATCTGCAACTTAGTCTCTGCTGGAAATATTGCTTGGCAGAACAAATCCCTTCTTAAATTGATCCCTCACCAAATAACAATCTATCTACGAGTGTTTTGTTCTTTCATGGAACACTGGATTTGCCACAATGTGAAGAGCTGCTTGACTATCATCCCACATTCTGACTGGTTGTGGAATTGAAACTTGAAGATCTTGCAGAAGGTAATGAATCCACTATATCTTACAAACTATGGAAGACAAACTACTGTATTACAAAAGAGCGGAAGGAGTCTTATTGATTAAGTATGTAGTAGTAAAAATGGCATCACCCCATAACACAGACGGAAGACCAGACTGAAACATGATGGCCCTAGCAACTTGTAAAAGATGTTTGTGCTTCCACTCAACAACACCATTCTATTTTGGGGTATAAACATAGGACTTATGGTGAATAATGCCTACCTCAGTTAATGTTAGCAGACTCAAAATCTCGTGCTAAAGAGCGTGGAGGTTCGAATCCTCTTCAAGGCATAATATTGAGCTGAGTCATTATCTATTCTAATGACTTTAACAGAACAGTCAAACTGATTCTGCGCAAGTTTTAAGAAATTCTGCAAAATTGTAATTGTCTGCGACTTATGCTGCATTAGGTATGTCTATGTGGAACTAGTAAAATCATCAATAATGGTTAAAACATAGTGTGCACCTAATAAAGAAGCAGTTCGATAAGGACCCTAGACATCAATGTGTAACAACTGAAAAGTTGTATCACTTTCAATGGAACTTAAAGGAAATGGAACTTTAGTTTGTTTAGCCATAGGACAAACATGACAAGTTTTATTGATAGATTTAGGAAGTAAAATAGGTAAATGAGAAAGGACACCCTCAGATGGATGACCTAGTTTGTTGTGCCATATAGAAAAATCAATATTATTGTGTGAGTTACGAGAAAAAGAAGGAATGGATGTAGCTATGTTGACATATTGAGGATTAGTACATAAAGAAAAGATTGTACTAGCTTTGAATGAATGGTTGTGTAGTATGTAGAGATTGGCTTTGACTGTCCCAATAGCTAGAGCTTTTCTACTGTGAAGGTCCTGTAAAACATAATGATTTAGATAACAAGTGAAAATAATGTTAGAATCAAAAGATAATTTTTGAACAGAAAGAAGGTTATAGGTCAAAGAAGGCACATGAAGAACATTTTGAAAAGTTACAGTCTAGTTTAGAATGACACGGGCAATGTTTTCTATATTTCTAGTATGTCCATCAGGTAAATGTACCACACTCTTTATCTGAGGTTTAAAAGAATCAACAAGCAATAAAAAATCCCCACATCTATGACTAGATGCTCCTGTGTCAATTATCCAAGAATTGATTGAAATGTCAAGAATTAAGTAACAAGTGGCAATACCTGCAAAGTCACCAAAATAAATGGTATTCACATGATTAGCATTAGGGTTATTGTCTGAATTTCCCTTCATAATCTTCACAAGCTTTTGGTGAATGAGCTCTGATAAAGAAAAACTCAACTAAGAGGAATTAGAAAAATTGTCACTAAGCATATCTAGAGGATTATCAACCAAATTAGCACATGCATTAACTCCAGTCTATTGCCTCTGCTTCTTTTGTTCCTTGAACCAGCCTGGATAACCATGCTTTTTGAAGCATGCACCTCAGTGTGACCAGAATTATTGCAATAGGCACAGAATCTGTCTCCCTTCTTTGCAGAATCTTTCTTCTTATAATTTTCTTTAGGTTTATTGCCGGCAGCATTAGCGTTACCTCTACCTAACATAGCATTAGTCTCAACAACATCATTAAAATTCACTGGAACCTGGCTTTGCTTCTCCACTCGAGCCACCATAGAATACACCTTATTAATGTTAGGAATAGGATCTAGCACTAATATCTGACTCTTAATACTGTCAAAAGAGTCATTAAGTCCATTAAAAATTGCATCACCTGATCTTGTAGCATCCCCTTATAGTAGGGTATACACCGGGACGCCCGTAGGTCATATCGATACATATCCTACGATAAGAGTGCACTACAAACAATCACTACTATACTTCACATGGCATCATAATAATAAACATCAATATAAAATCACGAACTTTTTGAAATTGTGTATAACTTTCCGATTGGGAAAAGGCTTTGCAAAAGAGATTAATCAAAATGTAATATATTTTGTTTTTGGAATGTGCAAATCGAAATTCTGATATGGAAAAAAAACTAATATTTGGCAACTCTTGTAAATGAAATGTTTCTGAATAAAAGTGGGCCCCAAATTTGCTGTTTTTGATTTTCCCGTATGCCTAAAAAAAATTATACTGAGTTTTTGACTAAGTGATGTAGTACGCCACCCTTGCGGGACACGGACTCGAATATCACCATCGATATTAGGTTCGGGTCATGCCGAAGTGGGGTGTTACAGATCTGAAGTATTTGCAGCCTCAACCTTCTTGGAAATTCCACTTGTGCAACCATTACAGGAACAAGCTCTAAACAGTTGAGTTCATCCCACAGTTTCTTCAAATTTGTGGAGCAAGTAGCAATTGATTTAGCTGCTTGATTAATTGAAGCAATTTGCCTCTTCAACTCATAAACTTGAGGACCATTAGATTCACCATATTTTTCTTCCAATTCAAGCCATAACTCTCTAACAGTAGGAGTATAAAGGAATGCTTCAGTTAAATCTTTAGACATGGGGCTTAAAATCCAAGAAATAACTATGGAATCAACATTACTCCAATCATCATAGTTTACAGACTTAACATTAGGTTCAGGACAAGTGCCATCAATGAAACATAGTTTATTCTTAGCTTTCAACGCAATTTTCATAGCTTAACTCCAGGTTCGGTAATTATTAGCGGTTAAAGGATTAGTGACTAAACTCACACCTGGATTATTAGATGATTGCAGCAACAATGGATCTTTTTTAGAGCTAGTAGTTTGAATAGTCTGGCTAACTGTATTTTCATCGAAAACAGATGGATCTGTTCGATCTACCATAGCTCGAGAGAAAAGAAGAACAAAAACAATTCAGGAAATCAATTAAAGACAGAGAGGGTGGGATCTTTGCTCTGATACCATAAACAAACAGCTACAAAGAATAATCACCATGAAAGCTCTAGAAGAGCTGAGAAGAAGAAGAAGAAGGAAAATGATTACTGTGCTTAAGAAGCTTTTAATTGATACTTGAATAAAGAAACTACAGAAAATGTTTTATATACAGGGTAAAGTTAGCTAAGAGTAAAAACTAACTTTACATTAACTGTGAATAAAAATAGATAACCAATAAATATTCTTCAATCTTAGACGTGTATAACTGTTGTCTTCTAGCGTCAATGAGATTCCCTTTGAACTACCATTATGTAATTGTCAACTGTTACGACACCACAACCTTAAGAGAATTAGACAGAATTAGCATCACCAATTCACTCGTTTATTATTTGTGAAAATTAGCATTTCATGTTGCATGAACCTGCACTTGTGCTATCATTATAACATTTTGAGCAAGTTTATTTGTGTTTATGGGCTAGTGATCAGGAATTATGAACTAAGTGTTGAGGCACTTGCTCATGCTGCAAATGATCTGTCTACGGGAGGAATGATCTTGCCGTTCTAGCCTCTTCACTTGCTTTCAGTCATGTAAACTACTATGTTGATGTGCCTAGAGTAGGCTAAACACACTGAAGATAAATGATTCAAAATATTTGTATCTATTTTAAAAATATATACTGAATTTAACTTATCAGGAGATGAAAAATAAAGGCATTAAAGAGAGTTGGTTGCAGCTTCTACAGGACCTAAGCGGTGCTTTTAGACCAGGTATTTTGACAGCATTGGTGGGAGTAAGTGCATTAAAGAGAGTTGGTTGCAGCTTCTACACGATATAAGCGGTGCTTTTAGACTACGTATTTTGACAGCATTGGTGGGAGTAAGTAGTGCAGGAAAGACCACCTTGATGGATGTCTTGGTGGAAAGGAAAAACTCTAGGTATGTTGAGGAAAATATCAGCATCTCTGGTTATCCAAAGAATCAAACTACTTTTGTGCGCGTCTGCGGCTGTTGTGAACAGAATGATTTTCATTCACCATATGTGACCGTTTATGAGTCTATTTTGTTTTCTGCTTGGCTTCGTCTTGTCATAGAAGTAAACAAACATCTGAAACAAGGAACAAATTCATAGTCAAGTATATTGTCTGCAAGATTACTACATTTGGCATAACACCTTGTTCTTCTTCTTTTGAGACTATCTTCAATGCATGTTCTGAATATCCTTATTGTTTTTAGTATGCCATAAGTAGTAATCTTGCAGACAATATACTTGACTATGAATTTGTTCCTTGTTTTAGATTTTTTTGAAGAAGTAATGGAATTGGTTGAGCTTAAGTCTTTCAAAAAATCCTTAGTAGGAATTTCAGGAGTTAATGGCCTTTCAACTGAGCAGAGAAAGAGGCTAACGATGGCATTAGAATTAGTGGCTAATCCATCCATCATCTTTATGGATGAGCCCACATCTGGTCTTGATGTTAGAGCTATTGTTATAAGAATCATTGTGGATACAGGAAGAACTTACTAACGTTAATATCTTCATTGATCTTATTGTAAATATCTATTAATTTCCTCGATTATCGCCATTAGCCTTGTATAGAACCAATGGCTCCAAATCCCTTATTCTTCTCCCCAATTCATGTATAGCCTAATGATAACCTCGTTAACTTTGTTGTAACCCTTGCTCTTTTTAAGGTTTCGAATAATACAATAAAAGATAGCTTCCATTCTATATTACTTTCTTAACATGGTATCAGAGCATAACCATGGCGGAAGAGAATAGCGATAACGGCAGCACGCATTTAACAATGTCAACAAGAAAAGATGTCTTTGTTGACATGGATTCTCCTTATTTTCTACATTCATCTGACAACCCTGGAACTATGTTTGGGACATGTGTTCTAAATGGGGATAACTATCCTACATAAAGGAGGGCTATGCAAAATGCCCTCCATGCCAAAAACAAAACACCATTCGTAGATGACACATTTAGCAAACCTGATCCAACATCTCCTCAATATTCTTCTTAGATGAAATGCAATTCCATGGTGATATCATGGATTTTCAATGCCATCTCACGCGATCTTCATGATAGAGTGGCTTATGTAGAGATTGCATAAGAACTATGGCTTAGATCTTGAAGAGCGTTTCTCACAAGGGAACGCGGCAAGAGTCCACCAACTCAAAAAGGACATATATTTGCTCCAGCAGGATAACAAATATGTTATATCATACTACACCAAATTCGAAGCCTTGTGGGACGAACTTCAGATAAAAGTCCTAAGATGTAGCTGTGGTGCAGGAAAGAAGTTTGATATTGCAAGGGAGCAAGAAAAAATCCATTAGTTTCTTTTCGGACTCAATGATGAGTTCAAAACGGTACACTCGTAGATTTTAAATTCTAAATTCTTCCATCTCTTAGCAGGGTCTATGTGATGGTAATCCATAAAACAAAACAACATGGAATAATCGGAGCACGAGTCCCAACAGTGGAAGCAACAACTCTTGCGGCCAAGGTTGATCCTAATAGTGTCAAGGGCCTTAATCGAACTAAAAAATGGTGTGATCATCGCAATAACACAGGACATACAAAGGTCGAATGCTTTCAATTAATTGGGTATCCTCCCAACTGGAAGCAAAAACATAAAACTGATCAAAACAACAGCGGGTTCACCTCAGTAAATCAAAATCTATCTATTGGCATGAGCCATGACAATTCTTCCACTTCAAAGCCTAGTCCTTCCTTCGCCCATGCTGTTGCTATTTCAACTAACAACAATGATTCTTCACCGATCTCAGGCCTTTCTATGAGTTAATACACTCAATTGATGCAAATTCTAGATAGCAATTCATTAAACTCTGCCAATTATATTAGTAAGTAATATTCTGATTCTAATATATGGATAATAAATAGCGGTGCATTTGCTCATACGGTTAGATCAAAAACCTTATTGGATAATGCAAATCATGGTCCACATCATACCACTGTCAACGTACCAAATGGTAATATCCTACCTATTACTCATATTGGTCAAATTAATTTATCATCTGATATTCAACTTTCCAATGTTCTATACTGTATGTACCAAATTTTAAATGTAATTTGTTTCCGTAGGAAAACTCACTAAAGACCTTGATTGTGCAGTTAATTTTGTTGCTAATTTTTTTATTTTTCAGGACCTCAAAACGAGGAAGCTGATTAGCTCAGGTAAATTACAAGACGGAGTTTACTAGTGCGCCTTTCATAAGCGCACTGCTGCTCTGTTTTCTGCACTATACACCAACCAAGCATTGACACATTTGAAGCCTTCGATGAGGTGTTCTTAACTTTTGATCTCCTTAATCTGTAAGTTTTCTCTATTCCAAAGGAGTCCACCTCATGATGTACTTTATTATAACTCTTGTTTATGAAAAAAGGAGGAAGCCTGATATACGCTGGACTTCTTGGTCTACATTCTCACAAACTTATTGAATATTTTGAGGTAAGTTCAGCTTTTATCAACTATCATTTCAAAGGTTGGTGTCAAAAAAATCAACTCCATTTTGTTTTTCCTTCCTTTAGTAAAATAATGAAACTTTTCTTTTCCCTTGATTGATCATAGGTTATCCTAGGAATTCCACAAATGAAAAAGGGTCAAAACCCTGCTACATGGATGTTAGAGATTAGTTCTCCCATAGTAGAAGCTTAGCTTGATATTGACTTCACAGAGATCTATGTCCACTCTAAAGTCTACAGGTAAGTACAAGGTGAGAATTTAATTTCATCCCTTTATTTGTGAGCAAGTAGAATGATATTTCATTCTCATTGCTCGCAATCCATTGCAAAAGAGACCGACAACTTATCAAAGAGCTAAATAGTCCAAGGTCGGGTTCGAAGGATCTTGACTTTCCTTCATGATATTCCCAAAGCTTTATAAGCCAACTTAAGGCTTGCTTCTGGAAACAACACTGGTCATACTGGAGAAACTCACAATACAATGCGATACGATTCTTCACTGCAATTATCATTGGTATATTGTTTGGCATGGTCTTTTGGAATAAAGCATTCCAAGTGTGCATCCCAATATCTTACTACTGAGCTGCACTTATGATTTGTTTTTTATTTTTGGAAAGGCAGACATGAAGTGTTACCAGCTACACTTACCTAATGGAGTAAAACATCTTACGTATATTATTGACAGTAACAATCATCATGACCTTAGTAATCTTCTGGGAGCAGTTTATGCTTCTATACTTCTGGTTGGAGCTCTGAACGCATAAACCATGCAACCAGTTATTGCCATAGAGAGAACGTTCTTCTATCGTGAAAGAGCAGCAG
>JANKYE010715112.1:0-10069 GCA_032467995.1 Erythroxylum dillonii | reverse complement strand
GTATGCATGAACAATCCTAATTAGTCCCAATCAATCTCATCCTATGCCAAATTACGATACTACCCTTCCCGTCGGGGTTGGGATGTTACACCTGGTGGTATGGATTTGGTTCTAGTATAATATAATATAAATTACTAGCCATTAACAAACAAATATGAATTTTGTTCTTTAAGGATTAAGGTATTAGTTGTTGTTATTAATTTGTTGAAGTGCTTTGAGTCTTTCTGTAATTTCTTTTCATATTTGTACGTGTAAGGGAGGAGTAGAAAAGGAAAAAGTCATTCAAGCGCCTCATTTGAAAATTGTATGTTTTAAAGGGAAACTATACCTTTGTAACAATTTTGTAAGCAATTAATTTCATTGGGATGGACTATATACCCTAGATATACAAATTAGAAATTCAAGCACAAAACTCTTAAATAATTTGGCCTCACATCTGCTGTAAGAGTTGGTACTCCAAGCTTGTTATCCTTCTTTATTTTGCATTTAAAGCAATCCTACTTTTAAGACGTCAAGTTTAAAATGCTCTCTATAATATGAACATGGTAGCCACTTGGAAATTATAAATAGAAGTTTGAATAATATCTTGAAAAAGTCTTGCCTCTCATTTCTCTCTCAAGAGTGCAAGTTTTGGTCCTGCCACGTTTGTGCATGATAAGTGTGTGTGAGAATTATTCTTTGATCTTTTCATCTCTCTATCCGACAGAAGGAAAATGTCGAATTTGTGATTCCCACGGAAGATATCCAAAACGATGAGATCAATTATGATCCATGTTTGCTGGGAACATTGGTTAGAGAACGAGCGATTAACTCTAAGGCTCTGGAACGGACGTTGTTGAGTCTCTGACGTCCTATTAGGGGAACGTATATCAAACCAATGAAAGACAATAATCTATATATCATCCAGTTTTATCATCATATCGATATGAAGAAGATGTTAGCTGGAGGACCGTGGTTGTTCAACAAATGTATTTTGTTAGTTCACCAATGGAAGGAACGGGAGAACCCAACGGATATAGATTTCATTCACACTGATATTTGGGTACAGTTCTATGGTCTAGCACTGGGTTTTGCTTCTAAGGCGTTGGCAAGAAATATTGGCAACTTGATGGGTACCTACCTTGAGTACGACTTTGCTCATAGACGCAGCTCATGGAATAACTATATGCGTGTTCGGATTCGTATCAATGTGAAAGAACCTCTTATACACAAACAGTGAGCTGAACCTATAGTGATAACGTTCAGTTATGAGCTCTACCTCTCATCTGCTATCTTTGTGGTATAATAGGACATAGTGAAACCAATTGTCTCAAGTTACTGGAAAGGTCGGAGGAGGAGATATGTCGTGAATGGCTGGAGGGATTTCAGGCGAAGGTGCGGGCTCGAAATGCAAGGAGAAAGGTGCAATGGAAATGTGATCTGGGAAATAATCTTGGAGCTGATTTTGCTGCACAAAATCTGAATTTGAAATCTCCGCAATCTGTTGCTAAAAATCCTTACAGGATAGGCAATAATTTCTCTTTCTTTCCTAAGAAGTTAACACTCAAATCTAATGCATATTATGGTTCTCAATTAGGCCACAATTACCATACACCCAGTGGAAGCTCAACTGAAAAAGCCTCGAATAATATCCCTGGCTACAATGATAATGAAGCTGTGGTTATGGATATTGAGGAAAGTAAAAAACACCCTAGACAAGGTAACAACGCAGACAACTCTGTAGAGATGATGAACACAAGCGATTCAATTCTGCCTCAACTCCCATATCAAGTTTCAATGGTCGATCTTGCTCAGTAGACCTGCCAAGAACCATGAGTTATATAGCCTGGAATTGTCGTGGCTTAGGCAACCACAAGACAGTTCGAGTATTAAAGGACCTAGTTAGGTTTAAGAAGCCTTGTATTCTCTTTTTAAGTGAAACTATTGCAAACTCTGTTAAGGTTGATGAAATACAAACTATGTTAAAGTATGATTTATGTTTCTGTGTTGATCGAATCGGTCGAAGTGGCAGCCTAGCTATGTTCTGGATGCACGATGTTTCTGATTGTCATATGTTTCTCTGATAACCATATTGATATTAGCATCGATGATTCGACTACTCCTAAATGGCGACTTACAGGTTTCTATGGATTTCTAGAATCGAACAAAAAAATGAGCTAGTTAGGAGCTTCTTCGTTCCCTTTCACGTCTTCATAGCATGCCCTGGGTTTGCTTTGGAGACTTTAATAATCTTCTTTCCCTTAATGATAAACTAGGAGGAGTGGAGTATCCTAGCTCTCTAATAGAGGGTTTTCGCCAATGTATATCAGACTGTAATCTCACTAATATTCCCTGCTCGGCTTTAGGCATACTTAGGAAAGAGGCAGAAACACAAACTCGCTTACTTTAGAGAGACTTGATCGTGCTTTTGTTAACAAAGAATGGATGGTTATTTTTCCTTTCCACAAATTGCATAATTTGGTGTGTGCTACTTCTGATCACAACCCTATCAAATTGGTGGCTAAGCGTCAACTTCCTGTTAAGAGGATTAAGCGTTTTAAATTTGAGAATAAATGGTTAGTTGAAGAGGGTTTTTTGGAGTTTGTATCAGATTTTTGGGTTGACAATAATAATTTGAACATTATTCCTAGGCTTCAGAAATGCAACAACAGTTTACTCAACTGGCAGAAGCAGCTAGGGAGTAACTTTCTGAGCGAATTCAAGTTCTTAAAAGGAACATGAATTTGGCTCGACAACAACATCAACATGTTTTATTGTGGACGCAGAAAACTGAACTTAACCGGCTCCTTACCCAAGAGGATATTTATTGGAAGCAAAGATCAAAGATCTTTTGGATGCAATATGGGGAGGCCAATTCAAAATATTTTCATGTGCAAGCCTCCAAAAAGAAGAGATTGAATCATATTTCTGCACTCATTGATGATAATGATCAGCAAGTCTCGGATACTGAGGGTATAAGTAAAGTTATTCTTGACAATTTCTCTAAGTTGTTTTTAGCTTCAGGAGGCTCGGATTTTCATCAGTTTGCTTCTATTAATTCGGTGGTAAATCAAGAGGACAACGACTTTCTCTTGGCACCATTATAGATGGAGGAGTTCAGGAGAGCGATTTTTGACATGCATCCGGATAAGGCTCCTGGGTCGGATGGGTTAAATCCGGCATTTTTTTCCAGAAATGTTAGCATTGGGGACAGACGCATTTAACAATTGCCGCACTTAGATGAAAAAACAAGAGTTTCCGGATACTTTAAATGATGCAGTGATTGTTTTGATACCCAAAAAAGAAAATCCTAGTTGTATGAAAGATCTTCGTCCAATAGCTTTGTGTAATGTCCTTTACAAAATTATAGCCAAAGTTGTAGCGAATCGACTCAAACCCTTCTCCTTAGAATAATTTCTCCCATGCAATCGGCTTTTGTCCCAAGGCTTCTCATCATTGATAATATCATGGTGGCCTTTGAAATTACACATTAAATGAGGAATAAAGGGAAGGGAAAAGTTGGAGAACACCTTTTAAAATCGACATTAGTAAAGCATATGAAAGAGTTGATTGGGATTACTTACGGTTTATCTTGTTAAAGCTGGGTTGACAAAAAATGGGCGGAGCTTATTATGGTGTGTGTTACTACCGTCCATTATTCAGTGGCTTTTAATGGAACTGAAGTTGGTCCTATCATACCTAAGCGTGGACTGAGGCAGGGAGATCCGTTGTCCCTATATTTATTCATCCTATGTGTTGAAGGTTTATCTGCATTGCTCCAAAGAAATGAGTCGCAAGGGGAGACACATGGAGCTACAATTTGTCCAGGCAGTCCAAACGTCTCCCAACTCTTTTTAGCAGACGATAGCTTTCTCTTCTTTCATGCAAATGTAATGGAATGACAAAATATCAAGAGGATACTCGCTATATATGAAGTAGCTTTGGGACAGACAATTAATTATCAGAAGTCTGGTATCATTTTCAGCTCTAACACTACACAAAGTGACAGGAACGCGGTGGAAGCCATTTTAGGAGTAAGTACTCCTCTTGACCATGGAAGTTATTTAGGTCTCCCATCACTAATTAAGAGACGGAAAAAACAAGTCTTTGCCTTCATCAAGGATCGTCTTAGTAAGTGCATTTTGAGTTGGAAGAATAAGTTATTGTCCAGACCAGGAAAAGAAGTTGTTATCAAGACAGTCACCCAAGCGTTGCTTGTTTACTGTATGAGCGTCTTCCTTCTTCCCTGAGGAGCTTGTGATGAAATTCCAAAAATGATGAATTCCTTCTGGTGGGGATTGGGCATAACTAACAGCAAGAACATACACTGGGCGAGCTGGGATCGTCTTTGCGTGCCAAAAAAATATGGGGGTATGAGTTTTTGAGATCTTTATTGCTTTAAGATATTTTCCGTCTAGTAGTTTTCTAGAGGCTAAGGATAGGGCTAATGCAAGTTTCATTTGGAGGAGCATTTTTCCGCCAAGGATATACTGCTTCATGGTGTTCGATGGAGACTTGGAGATGGAGCATCAATTGATGTCTTTAAAGATCCCTGGATTAATGAAGCTACTAATTTTTTTCATCACTTCCCCTCCAATCCAAAACTTAGGTAATATGAAAGTGAGAGAACTTTTCAACGAGTCTGGTTCTAGTTGGGATGACCAACTGCTTGAAGGATTGCTAACGCCGTACGATGTTGGATGGGTTTCCAAAATCCCAATTGTGTTTGCAAAGCCCCCTGATCAATTGATATTGCATCATAGTAGGAATGGTTTATATTCAGTTAAATCAGGATACAAACTAGCTCTTAGTTTGTTTACTGATATTGCAACTTCTTTTGTGGAGAAGCCTTGGAATCGGTTGTGGAACTTGCCTATCCCTCCTAAGATTAAAGATTTCACATGGTGCTATCTTCGGGAGTTTATTCCATGCAAAGTTCGTCTCCTGTGGAAGGGAGTCACGCTCCTCCCAGAATGTGATTTTTGTGGCTATGAAGAAGACCTGAAACATGTGCTACTGGAGTGTCCTAAAGCAAAAGAAAGTTGGCCTCTAGCAAACTTGCGTCTTCCAAATCATGGGATCGAAGCTCTTCTTGAGCATATACTGGTAAACTCACCTACACCTCGCTTAACGCGTGTGTTAGCTATATTATGGAGCATTTGGTATCATTAAAACATTAAAGTTTGGCAAGGTAAAATTGTCCCCTCCATTATGATTGTTAATTTCGCTGATAATTTCCCTAAAGATTGGAAGGATTCTCATAGGTATTATGAGAGGGTTGGTGCAATAACTAGTATTTTACGTCCTAGCACTTCAGGCTGGAGTAAGCCACCCGAAGGTTTTTTGAAATGCAATGTTGATGCATCCATTTTTAAAGAAAAGAACGCAACGAGATTTGTTGCTGTACTTAGGGACGTAAGTGGGAGTTTTGTAGCTGCTCTCTCAGGCCATTATTCGTCATTGTTTGATCCAGTTATTGTCGAACTTATGTCGATAAGAGAAGCACTTTTGTGGTTGAAAGACAAACAAATCGACCATGTCATTGTGGAATTTGATTGTTTGTTGGCGTTTCAAGCTATCACAAATTCGTCTTTAAATTATTCAAATATTGGAATTTTGACCCTTGATTGCCTAGTTCTCAAGTAACAATTCCTTCACTTGTCCTTCTAATGGACGCGCAGAATTGCCCATAAAGCGGCTCATTCCTTAGCTAGGGTAGCCTTATTATATGCAAACCTTCATCACTGGGATACTAGTCCTTCTTGTTCAGGTTCTATTTTATCTTTAGAGAAATTTACTTATAATGCCTCTAATAGGGAAAGGCTTGTAGGATCAGGGTGTATGGGGTAAGTTTGTTGGCTTGGTTTTAGTTTTTTAACCTTTCTTTGTCTATGGTCTTATTTGTCTTTCATCAAAAAAAAGAAGAAGAAAAAGTTTGAACAATATTTCCTCCTTCGTTTGGTGGCCATATGGGAAGTACATAATGTGAAAGTAATTTTTAGTCATCTTTCCGATGCTCATTCAAATATACACAAATCCATTCTAGTTTTATGTCTCCATCCCTTTTGAAAATTTTGAAGAAATAACATGTACTTTGTGACTAAGCAATGTTGAAAAAACAACCATTTGTAACTTGTTAAAATTCTTCCCAGTATAAAGTCTCATTATTTCTTCATTAATGAGTAATTATTAAAATAGTGTTAGAATAATTAATGGATGATCATAAAACCTTTGTAAGGAATTTTTACGTAGGTCTTCAATTGTAGGCTACCTCCTATTTGCAAGTATTGAAGGTAATAGTTCACAATTATTATCGGACTAATGGAAAAATAAGTTAGAAGCTTATAAAGAGATTAAGCCAATATTATAAAAAAAACAACAAGAAATTAGGTGTTGTTACTTGATACTTGGGGAATTAATTACAGGAACAAATTGAAGGTATAAACTAATTTGTTCTTTGCTTGATTTCTTATAACTTACACTAAAATAAATCTAAGGATGGAGATAACTCATTGGCATCATCATAGATACAAGGCTTTGGAATAAGCAGAATATTTGTTTCTCCATATGCTAACTTGTTACTTACTTTCAAAAAAAAAAAAACTTGTTACTTATCAAGAAAGACCATGAAGACATTTTCTTTAATCTCAATAACAACATTAACTATTGAATGAAAAATTTTAGAGAATAGTAATTTTATTGTAAGGCAATTAGTATTAAAGATTTAGGTAAGTAATTGTATGTTATGATTTTATGAATCATCCTATATTTAACACCCATCCTATATGATAATTTTCTTAATGTAAATATCATTGACAAAATTACGACAGAAGATAACCGGAGATCGTGAAGAAGATGTAGGCAATAAAAGAAGATGATAGCAATAGCGAATAAAACGACAGTGACAGAACAGTGACAACAATGAGAACAACAATAGCAAAGAGAGCTTTGTGACTTTGGTTAATTGAGTTAGAGTTGAGGTAGGTAGACTACATAGTAAAGACAATTCCTTCGATTGTGATTAGGGTTATTTTTTAATTTCTCATTTATAACATGAGAAATCATATTGTTTAAATAGACCCAAATTTGTGAACATCATATTAGAGTGAATACTAATTTTTCGGTAAATAGTTAATACTAATTTTAATTCTATTATGATACAGTACTGATCAATATTGAATACTATTACAAATAATTTTCACAATTTTAAAACATTTTTTAATTTTTTATATTTAAAATTTAGTACCTTATTATAAAATATATCTTTTAAATGATACAATTTTTGAAAAAAATCAAATTTATCTCATAAGATGTTCCGCAGTAATTTTAATTTATTGAATTCAATAAGTAAACCAGCAGAAAATATCAATGATATTTATGAAATTAAACGAATAATTATCTTTTAATTTAAACAAAAGGGTCTTTAATTTTAAGGTTTTAACTAAAATTCAATTTAAACTCAAACATTTTAATACGTACAAAAAGAGCTTTAATGTTTTATAAACGTAGGACCTCAATTTAACATCTTCATTAGTCCTCTATTATAAAATTTACAATGGCATTTTCTTTTAATTTTGTGGGTCCCATACCATATATGTATCTTATATAACAAGGACCCAAAAAATTTTAAAAAAAAATTGACGGGTTCTACGTTATATAAAGGCTCATTCTTCATTGTGGAAGGTAAGCATATTAAGCGTGGCTTCAAGTTTTAATGATAATAGAAAGAAAAGAAAAAAAAAAGGAGAGGAAGAAGAAGACACATTAAGAACTTTGAAACACTTTCTTGTTCCAAATGATAACTTATCTTTTGAGTATTTGTGACAATCTCCACAATATCCAAGCAAACTCCACTTTGTGGCTCCAAAATATATAGGTATTGCAAGATACCTAGTGATGAAGTTGTTAACTAGAAGATACCACTTGTAGTTAACAACTTCATCAGAGAAGAAAAGTTCCGAAGGATACCGAATTAGGTTTGCTTTTAACCCATTATTTATTGATTCATATTTAAAATTATTCCTGCTAAGGCAACGAATAACTTCACTCTTGTTCTCAACTTAGATTCTCCATCAAGAAGTGGGGAAGTTTGAGTGTGTTAAAACCATAACGTACGTTGGTGTTTTTCATATGGAGAGAACTAGTAACTGATATTGTTTATGCAATGAGTAAATGATAGAATCATTTTACTTATTCAACTCCTGGTGTCTTTAAATGGCAAGAACATGAGAATGGGGTTTAGATGAAAATGGGGAGGCATTGCGTTTTTGACCTCAAGTTGTTTTAGAAAATGATGAATAAAGAATCCTATAGCTGTAGCCAAAAGCCAGCTCAGTTTTGAACAATATAACCTTTCTTTTAATTAGGGAATGTGTGAATTCTAAATTAATGTCGTCTTTTTAAGAACTAACAATATGATTTTACTTATTTTTATTGTCCTAAATTACCTTAAAATATCATATGGTATTAGAAAAATATTTTACTATACTAAGATTTCTTTTATAGAACAACAATGTTAGTTTCAAATCCAACTTTTTTATAATATAAAGTTTTAATTTTAAATAAAGTAAATATCCATTAGAAATTTATTTTAATTTTAGAAAGGGATTTCACCAGGTGAAAAGTTAATAAAACTAAAACCTTATTGAGTAAATAGGATGTAATTTGTTAAACTTATAGTAGATGACTTATATTTTGTTGATCTAGACGGCATAATGACTAAAAAGATTTATTTTTAGATTTTTTATTTTAGTGCCTAAACTTTTAGAGTTTTCAACTAAATGTTAAAATTTTTTAAAAATTAGAAAACTTAGTTCAAAAAATTGTCTTTGTTTACTCTTTACTTATGTGGCTAACGATACACTTAAAAAGTGATATATAGAGCTCTTAGATGGCTTTTCTTCTTCTTTAACATGAAATAATCATTATATTAGTTTGTTATAAATGAATTAATACCAATCTTTACTTTCTTTCTTCTAATTTTCTCTTTAATATTTGAGTTTCATGTAACATAATGGGGAGAACAACATTAGATGCAACCACAAGCTACATGAATCGGAGCTCGATGACTATACTGAACCAGGACATTTCTATTTTTATGATGCAAGTTGTGTTATAGACGGTTCATGGAAAGATAGGAATCTTGGAAAGTAGTTTGTCTCGTATATTAGGCAAAGATGAGTTCTTTAAAAATTTTGGGTAAGCACAGTGAACAACTAATAAATTTTAGGTGTTTTCAAATTATGAATTTTTTATTTATTTTCTATTGGTGTTTATTTTCAAATTCTTGGCAGGTTCTTGATAATTAATGACTTCTCGCTATATAAGATATTTATTTTCTTATTCCATCCAAATGTTTAGGTAAAGGTTGTATAATTTTTTAATGGGTTAATCCTCCTATTTGCGACAAAGCTTTGTGTATTATCTACAGTTTATTGAAGATTTCAAACAAGGTAGTGATAAAGCAAATACATGCAAAAGGGGTTGAATTATGTATGACTTGAAAATTTTTGCAAATTATTATCAACTTATACAAAAGGCAGGCGGCTATTAAAATTTAAAATGAAAAATGCCTCGTGTAATTTGAAAATAACTATATAGTGGGAAAAATTAAAAGTTAAGGAAGGAGAAAGAATGACACACTCAATTTATACTGATTCGACTTATAACCAAGCCTACATCCAGTCTCCAAGTATTCCACTTCAGTATTTTACTAAAATCTCCAAGTAGTGATTTGATGAGCCTCTCAAAGCTCACATGTTGGGCCCCGATGCCTTTTTAAGCATGTTTAAATTATTTTGAGACATGTTTATATTATTTTGAGGATTTTAGTTTGATAATTTTAATCTGATTGGAATAAATTGAGGATTTTATTGCTTAAGTTATGATTATTAAATGAAGAAACTAGTGAAATTCGATTTATTGAGAATTATTATTTTATGATGCATTGTGAGTACTAAAAGAATTATATGGTTTGAGGATAATTGTTTTTAATTGATGGAATTTAGAGGTCTAAATTGGAATTTTTGCTAAATTGGTAGAATTAAATGTTAGAATTAAATGCATAAGATGGTGTTAGAATATTAAATTG
>JANKYE010715096.1:0-10071 GCA_032467995.1 Erythroxylum dillonii | reverse complement strand
TTTTTTTGTTAATTTTTATATGTCAGGGTTTTTTTAGCAACTTCTGCATTACACAGGGTTATTTACGCAATAAATTCCTAAAGTATATTTGAACGTGCAAGTATTAAAAATGGAGATGGTCATAAAAATCAAGAAAGTGACGAAGTGATGATTAAGGAAGATGAAAAAAATTAGGATATGAATGAAGAAAATGTTGGAGGAAAATGAAAACAATGCTGAAAAAGAAGCTATACCTATAACTTAAGATGACTTTGATGTGTCAATTTTAAATGGCCAACCAACACATACTAAATTATGTGATTATGGTTACTTTTTAGACAATGATAAGAATCTTAGAATAGGGGGATCTTAATCGATTGTTAAAGAGACTAAGTACAAGTATTAGATACAGGATGTTCTTAACGTTTGATAAGCCTTGGGTAAAGAAAAAAAAAAGGGTTTTATTTTGTCTATTTTTTTAATGAGAATTAAGAGTACGTTCTCATAAAAACAAAGAGGGGCAAAATAGGGGTTCTTTTGTCTCATAAAAAAATAAAATGAGACGAAATAGAAACTCTTTCTGTCGCCTATTTTGTTCTTTACGATAGTGAATTCTAAGTAGGTGCCCTTTATGTCCTTGCTCAGGGTCGTGCCTAATTAGATATAAACTCTATATTAGGGAATCAAATTAGACATTAGCAATGGAGTTTGCAACTACTAACAAGCTCAAATAGACTATAATTAATTATAAAAAAATGCTTGGTTTTCAAAAAAGGTTAAAAATGAATTAAATCATTAGATGCATAGATCATTGGCAATGGGAGTTGCATGCATCTTATGATAGAAATAGTATTTATATGAAGGTGAAGACATACAAACTTAAGCATACATGTTTAAATAAAAAAGAAAAAAAGTGAATTATGCTAAAATTTTAAAAGAAATTTCATATACCAAACACTTAAGAAACCATCTATCATTATAGCTAAGATAAATAATGACAAGAAATTCTTAACATATTTCTTAATTTAAGTATGTGAGGGTTATAACAGGATGTTAGAAGGAAAAGTGGTATGAATTTTCCCAATGAATATTCCAAGTTATATGGATATATTCGTGAATTAAAAATGAATTTTTAGATCCATTATAAAATCATAGCTCATAAAAAAAGATTCATTGATGCATTCTTTTTAAGTCTACATAATTTATTTATAGTCATGAGAAAATAACAAAACACCTTGAATCAAATACTTAGCATGTATTGTTTCTCTTTGAAAATATAGAGAGTATTAATAATGGCTTATAGATGCAATTTAGGAGAAATGGAAATAAAGGAATATATCCAATACCTTAGGCCATTAAGGAAATAAAGAAAATAAAATCATAAACTTTGTTCATTCAACTTATGTCAATTATTTGTGATTAATGGATGAAGATCTTCACATTTAGATTTTAAACATGCAAAATGAGGTATAAGTTATTAATATATATTCTTACATTTGTTATTTTGAAAATTTCAACGCTTAATTACGAAAGTTAAATATATTGGCATAGGACATACATGGAATATGTAAAACAAACATTTATACTTGGCATAATAATTGAAGAAGTGAAAACATAAGGAGGCAATTTTAGACAAATACTTGGACTTCTTAATCAAGGAATTCAATGAAGACCTCAAGAAACTTGCAAAGTGAATTTAGAATTTATTTCAACATTGCTTTAAGTATATAATTTAAATATAGGCTAATTCATATAAATTATAGGAGTTTAAGTTCCTTATAATTGATAATAATATAAGCGAAACTTTTAATAGATAGATTTTGTTTGTTAAAGATGGAGCAATATTTAATATGTTAGACTATAAATTATGGTCTTGAAGTTGCATGCTGATAATAGGAGTGATTAATTAGAATGGGTATATAGCTCTAAGAGTTATAAAGAATTTATAAAATGACAAGAAGGAGGTTATGTAATGGAGAATTATTTAGAATGGAAATGAAGTTTATGAAGTGATAAAATGTTATGGAAAACTCACTATTAAGAGATCAAACATAAAAGCATATCATTAGTGCTATCCAATAATAAACGTAGAGGGTAGAGTCATTCATACATTATTAGACTAAGTAAAGTTCCAACCTATAGTTTTGATGATAACAAAACATATTACTAATGATATTTTTTCCTTACTAACATTAATAAGGTAACATATGAAAAATTAAGTCTAATAAAAATAAAATGAGAAAATAAATCACTTATCTCTTGCTTTGATCTCTTAGTTTTGCCATTTTTCTATATTGCTTCTCTTATTTCAACTTGTAACATTGTTACTCTTTTCACTTCAAGGCTTTCCATAACCAACCAACTCTTTAACATTAACCTCTAAGACTCTTTCTAAATCTCTATCAACTTTAGTGATACCTGTGTTTCTCTTTATCTCTTCCTTAATCTCAATTACTTTCATAGTTTTTAATGTTTCTAATCTCAACAGTGTTATCTCTCTCTTCCCTTTTGCACTTATCTTGAACAAAAATATCTTCTTTTAACTTTCCACCTTACACTCTTTACCACTCTACTTTGAATTTCCTTAACATTTTTGGTAAATTTCTTTGGTGGATTGATCCTTCCTAACTTCCCTATTAGTTGCATAAAATTTTAGGAATGGAAATTCAAAACTTTGTAGTCCTCTCTCCTTATTTTCCTTCTTTTGGAGTGGCACTCTAGTCAACTTTAATCTCTAACTCCCATTAACTTAAACCTCCTTTATTCTTAGAGCTTTAGCTCCACCTTACTGCTCTTTATCACTTTCTTAAGTTAGTCCAAGCTTTAACCTTTAAAGAATAAAGATGTGTTAGTTCCTCCATATCCTACATTCAACTCTTAGGCAACTATAACTATAATTCTTACATCACTACCAAGATTTCCTCTTTAATGATCAGTCTCACTTAGTACCAAAATGGTTGAGGATTAATACCAATTGATAAGTTGAGATACTCACCACTTTTAACTTTTGTAAGAAACATCATTATTGCTCAACCAATAGAAGTTTTAAAGGTTGGTGCTCCTAGATGGTCCTTAACAATAGCCAATTTCTTTATGGATAAAAGATTAGCTTATTCCATCATAAATGTGTGGGCTTAAAATAATTGAAAAGAAAATTTAGAGAGTTTCCTTGTCAATGAAGAGGATATATTCTTATTCAAATTCAATATAAAAGTAAGCATGATGAATATACTTGATCTTATTCTTTAGAACATAAACAACAAGCCTATTTTCCTATAAAGATGGAGACTTAGACTTGATTTAGAGAGGCTCAAGCTGAAGCATGTCCTAATATAGATTAATTTTCATAATGTGCCACTGGGGTGTTGGTCCACAATAGTTTTGAGCTACTTAGCCAACTCTTTAGGTAAGGCTATTTGCTTAGATGACGCCACTATTTCATAATGTGCCATTGGAGCATTGGTCCACAATAGGTTTGATCTACTTATCTAACTCTTTAGGTAAGGCTATTTGCTTTGATGAAGTCACTATTATAATGAAGAGAACATGATATGGTAAAGTGTATATAGAGGTTGAAATGGGAAATTATTTAATTGATTCCCTCTCCATTATAAAACTAGGTGAAGAAGACAACTCAGTGGAGGCTGAAATGGTAAAAGCTATTAATGGAAATCATCCTCTTTAAGCTAGAAATAGAAGCTCTGATAGCAATAGAAATGACATTAAACACTAAAGACTGTAATAAACTAATGGGGATAACTAAGTTCGATAGTCTCGGATAGAGACCCCAGTTTCACCTCCAGGTTCTGGGAAAGCTTACAAGAGGCTTTGGGAACTAAGCTGCACGTTAGTACAACTTTCCATCCACAGATTGATAGACAATCAGAGAGAACAATACGAACTCTAGAGGCGATATTAAGAGCTTATGTTATGGATTTCAAAGGCTTATGGGATGATCATTTGCCTTTAATTAAATTTGCTTATAATAATTCATATCATTCAGGAATTCAGATGGTACCTTATGAAGCTTTGTAAGGTAGGAGTTACAGAACTCCTATTTGCTGGGATGAGGAAGGTGAAAGGAGGCTTTTAGGGCCTAAGTGGGTGAAAGTCACTGTTGACAAGATTAAAGTGGAGAAACAGAGACCTAAAGTAGCTGAAGATAGGATGAGAATCATTGAGAGGATTGGTCCTTTATCTTACAAGTTAGCTTTGCCAGCAGAATTGTCTAAGATTCACAATGTCTTCTATGTATCGATGTTGAGGAAGTATCGATCAGATCCTTCGCATATAATTCAACCTTTAGAGGTCCATTTAAGGGAGGATTTGACATATGAAGAGCAACTAGTAGAGATTCCTAGATTTGAAGGAAAAGATCTTGAGAAACAGGATTGTAAAGCTTGTTGAAGTCTTATGGAAGAACCATGCAAGAGAGGAGGCAACATGGGAGCCTTTGGAAGCAATGAAGGAGAAGTATCCACACCTCTTCAATAACTCAGGTAAGAATTTCGGGGATGAAATTCTTTTAGGGGAGGAGAATTGTTGGATCCTGAATTTTTTTCTAAATTTCTTATTAATTGTTTAATGATTATTTATGTTTGATTGTTTGTTTAATTATTTATTTTTAAAATTGGGTCATTAATTTAGTAGGTATGGATAAAGATTGAAAATTTGATGGAAAGATTGAGACTTAGTTAGAATTAATGTGGTGTTAAGTGGATTAAAGGGTTAGAGACATAAAAGACAAAAGAAGGGGCAAAATGGTAAAGTCTAAGTAAGTGAGGGGCATAATTGGAAGAACAAGGATAATAGCATTCTTGAATTAGAAGAAGAGAGGAGAGTGTCATGAGTGTGAGAAGAAAAGAGGAGAGAAAACGTGAGAGGAAGAAAAGAAGAGAAGAAAAATCGAAGAAGCTGGGGAAGAAGGAGGAAAATCGTAGGAAGAAAAAGAAATCAAGCTTCTTAAGGTAAATTCTTCATCTTTTCTTCTTGCTTGATTGAAGAAATGGGTTGTATTGAGAATGAAGGAGTTTTAGAGAGAGAAAGGGGTTTTGTGTTGGAAGAAAATGGTTTAAGGGAACCCATTTGATCTTAGGGTTTCTAAGCTAGGTTTTGGGTTTTTCAACTTAAATGGACTATGGGTAGGTTAAGGTTGAGCTTGATTTGTGCTAATTTAATTTTGTTGTGATTATGAAAATTTGGGGGATTTCCATTTGAATTGCAATTGAATGAGAATTTTGGTTATGTTAGGAAATCAAGAATAACCTATCTAAGAGCAAGAGGAAGGGCCAAATTGAGTTTGAAATCAAGAATAACCTATCTAAGAGCAAGAGGAAGGGCCAAATTGAGTTTGGATTTTCAAGAGTTATAAGGTGGGTAAAATATTTATGATTATTGTGTAAATGGGCAATGTGTATTTGTGTGTGTGTATAAGCTTGAATTGATAAATTGTGAGTTGCTATGATGTGTTTTATGTTATGTTATGCATTGAAAGATGTATGACATTTTGATATGGTTAAATTGTGAGTATGATAATATTATGCATCGAATTGTGTCATGGCATTTTGTATAAAGAAAAAACACGAGAATATGAATTTGTGATTGATTGAATTGAGCATGAGATTTGAGATTTGAGTATGTTTAGGCGAGAGAGGAACTGTTTTGTAGTCACGTGTCGTCGACATAAAGCCTTCTCCCGGTTGCTTGCTTGTGGCCTAAGAGATCCGAAAAGTGGACTCGTTTCGTTTATGGAGTAAACTTTGGTTTCCTTGTTTTATTCCATGGAACCCTCGAGCCAATTGTTTGTGCATTTTCATTTGATGTGTTAAGTTATGATGAAATTTTGAGTGTTATGCTTTAGTGTAAATTACATCCAATATGTTCTATGGGATGATGTATTGAATTATGAAATGTGAATTGGAATTGTAAATGCTAAACTTTCTTTGTAGATTAAGATAAGAAGTGTATGCCTATATGGATATTTATATGTTTGATTGTGTGGTTTGTTGCCAATGGCTATAAATATATTAGCCACTGAGCTGTGTAGCTCAACCCATAATTTTTCCTCCTCATGTGTAGACCAAGAAGATTAGCGATCTTTGCAAGGCATTCGAAAACTCCAAGATAGCTAGGAGTTTTTTGTACTAAGTTAGTGACTAATTTGGATAACTTTATAGGCATATCAAACATAAGCATCCTTTTGTATTTTTTTATTAAGTTTGATGAGTATGTTGATATGTAAAGCTTGTTCAAACATTCATTGTGTTTAGAAATCAGAATGAGAACTTGAGAAGTTCTTTTTTGTAAGATTATGTTATTTTAAAGTTTGAGTTTAACGGATGTGCTTATTCCTTTATTTAGATTGCCAATTGTTTCTAGTGTTAGAATAACATGTTGGAGTTAGAAAGATTGTATGTGATGAATCGTTGGAGTTGAGATTCAAGAGTTAATGAGATGTATTTAGTAGTTAAATTGATATGAAGTGGTTTTTGCACTAGAAGGGGTAATTTTCAGGAGATTATGAGAAGAGGAGATGTTAGAATGGATTAAGGATCCATTGGAGGAGTTTTGAAGGGTGAAAATTTTTTTTATACCTGACGGTTACACGGCCTGCCTATGTGAATTCACACAGGCCGTGTATTCCTGATGCTGAAAAACTGCCAAATCAGAAAGTCACACGGTCTAACTGTGTATATTCACATGGTCCGTGCTTTGTTTAAATTATAGAATTTCACTTCAGAGTCTGCAAAAAAGTTGTAAGGCTAGAAGTTCTCTTTCAAACCATCCAAAAACAACGTCAATCTAAGATCTGTAGTGAAAGTTATAGCAATTGCGCCAAGGCAGGTATATAATGATTAAGGACAAAAACATGTTGGATTCTTTTGGCCATAACTTCACTATACGATCTCCAAATGAAGTGATTCTTGAAGCAATAGATTCCTAACACTTTTTTTCTATTAATAGCCTTTGGTTTTGAATTAAAAAAGATTGATGTAAAGGAAGTAAGGGTTCATTAAAATAACTCTACAAGGAAACCCAATCACGCTTTTTGACTCCGGATAGTTGGGCTTCGAGAACAAGGTCCAACATCTTAGCCTTTGAAAATGGGGTTCAACACACAGCCCCATACTTGCGGAGCTTGTCATATTGTCCACTCCTTTCTATTGGAGCTTGCATCAGAACTTGTGACCCTTGGCCTAAGGCATATGAGAAAGCCTGAGCAAAGGCTTAATAGAATCGTGGATCCATGGGGTTTGTTTGAGGCATAGGAGGAGGCAGTGGAGGCACCTTATATTGCACACTAGGTGTCTTAGAATCTAGAGCAGAATGTGTCCTCATATTTTGTGGGACATAGGATTCATCCGTGCTCCCTTGGCGAGAGCTAGATCAAGTTATAGCTCCTCAAGTTGTCTTTCGAGGTGACATTTTCACTCTTTCAATATAAAACCATTGAAAAACTTTGGTTCATGCAAAACAATTTCCAAAGTATGCAAAACAGTTTAAATCGTATAAAACAATTTCAAATCATGTAAAACAATTCAAAACAATGCAAGTTGTTCATCTAAAAATAATGCATGTTCATTTCATGTCCTAAACTACTCATTTCATACCTAGGATACTCCTAAACCTAGTCGCAAACCTAGACCTAAACCTAGTTTCTCTAATACCATAACATATTGGACCCCATTTTCGGAGCCCAACATCAGACATGGGATCATAAAGCTTGGGCGTGGAGGAGGACTTTGAATTTGGAAGTTAAAAAGAAAAATTCGTTTGGAAGTAAAGACGGGCTTCGACGCAGCGAACATATACGAGAAAACTTCACTGACTCTTCGGGTCAATTTCGCCGCAGCGTCCTTAGAAGATTAAATGCGCTGCATTTCCTTCGATGCTGCAAAAACCCCTGTAGTAGAACCCATAACCCAAAACTACCTACCTTACTAAAATGCAAACTTAAAATCCTTCAACCACATTCATCACTTCAACCCAAAAACCAAAAGGATATGAACCTAACCACACACAAGTTCTCAAAATCTTAATCTCATTTCCATAATCGGATACTTTGCGAAAACATGAAAAATCATAAACAAAACTAAACATATGTTTCATTAAAATCAAAAGTTAAGAGTTTTACAAATCTTTACTGGCATTTCGAGCCACGATACATCAGTTGAGTTCAAGAACCAACAATGCAAAAACACTCTTGAACTAGTAAAAGTTGAAATGAGGCTAAGGCCTTGTGATTACAAAAAACTAGCTTAAAAATACAAAAGTATTCTTAATCAGAGTAATGCCTTGACTCTCTTGACTACTCGATCTCTTGCTCTTCACCTGAAGATGGGACAGATAAGGGGGTGAGCTTAAAGCTCATGGGTAACAGATTTATAATCGAGAAATAAGAAAAAACCATTTTCCAAACTCATTGCCATTGTACATTTTCAAAACCATAGTAATTTCGCATGTAAAAATCATCAAGCACTTATTTCTCAAAATTTTCAATTTATCAAACAATTTATGAGTAATTATAAATCATATATGCATTAAACTTGTTAACATATCATAAGCACATCAAAATGGTTTGGGTAGATCCATGAACATGACAAACTATCCATTTCCACATAATGGTCATGTGTAGTCGTAAACTTGACGTACTATCGCAATCACATATAGTGGTTTTGCGTAGACGTTAACATGAGGGAATCCATGAAGGAGCTCCGTGCCACTAGCGGGTAGGCAGAAGAAGCCTTTAACTTGGTCAACGTGCACATGACATTTTTGAATGGACTACATAAAACTCACATAACATGTAATTCATGAATCGAAAATAGTTTGCCCAAATGGTACATTTTGGAAACTTGTTTTTCATGAACATGAGATATTTCGAAAAACCACTTCCGAAAACATGATTTCATAAACATGTATCTTTTCAAAGAGAGTAATTTTCAAAGTCTTTTCATCAATCATCAACACAATTCATGTAGCAAACATATGACAATTTCATGATTCATTCAAGAAGCAATAAAGGTAACATTGACGATGCAATTTAAATCATTAAGCTTCCTTGATTTGAAGAAAACAATGAGTGACTTATTTACTCTATTATAAACGTGTACCCACCTTGATTTCCTTACTTATAAAATTGCTTAGGGATGTCTTTCCTCTTACTTCCCTTGCCTCTCTTGCCTCACTTGATTTCCTTAAACAATAACCAAAATTCCATTCAATTTGGTTTATAAATTGGAAAGTTATACCTTAACAATTTGGACTATTTCTTACACTGAAACAAAATTCTATGCTCAACTTCCATCCCAAAATTGTAATTCTTAGGGACTGAATTTAGACTTAATTCCTTCTTAAAATTTTTATCTCCATGTCTCTATTTTACATCAAATAAAAAATCAGTCCTTTTGGACATCTACAGAAAAATGTATACCCAAAATATCAAAGCATGTTCGTGCAGGAAAAATTAAGTTCGCAACGGTGAAGTCAGGAGTTCGCTGCGACATGTTTTGCTACTTTTTCCAATTTTTAACTTCCCACCTTTCACATATAACCCATATTAAACCTAACCCATCTCTTATACTTCATTTTCATGTTCGTTTCAACCCAATATCATTCACAAACCCATTCATGATCTATTTTTGATCATTAACCCAAAATGTAAAACATTAACTCATACCATTCATCAACAACTTCCTACCCATATTCAACCTTGTTTTTCACTTCTAACTATCAGTAAATATGCTTCATCAAACAATCAAGAAGGTTAATGCTTATACTTACTTGATTTAGCTTCAAATTCTTCAAACTCTTCAAGATCTCCCAAAAACCCTAGCTTTTCTCTTCTTTTCCTCTCTTCCACGACACTCTCTTTTTCTCTCCTCAATATTTTGTGCTTCTCTCTTCTCACACAAGAAAACAATTACTTCTTTCAGTTATTGTTGGACCCCGAATTTTTTTGTGGCAATTAGAAATCATTTTAAAAATCCTTTGGATTTAAATGCTTGGAAAATGATTATGGGATTTAGAAATTGTGAAATTTTATAAATGGAATTTGTTTGAGTTATAATCTAAATTTGTGTTCTTGAAAAA
>JANKYE010715005.1:0-10079 GCA_032467995.1 Erythroxylum dillonii | reverse complement strand
GCAAAGGTACCCCTAGTTGCTAGAGGTTGCAAAGAAAGTGTCACGCATGCCACTAAGGATTTTAGATGTGTACAATCATCTGAGTAGTGATTCAAAGTTATAGCTCTAATGAGATATGTGTTGGAAAATCAAGTTTGGATCTAATCCTAACTGTAGCAGAATAATTATGAATTTTTTTCATATTTTAATTTCTCAAAAACTAAGATCACTTTAATTCTATAAAATGATTAACACATAAATCATAATAAATCATGAATTTTAATTCATGCTTTATTCCGAAGCTTGATCATTTTCTTGTTTTATCTCTTAAACCATTTTTGAAATTAATCCATCTCAACTATTATAGTTGTATAAGTTTTCTATCTATAATGGTATCCAATCAATCTTTTTGCAAAAATGGGAACCTGGACTGAAATTTGAAACCATAAAAATCTAGAATCTCCCTATCTGGATTAACTTTCATAACATCCAACTTGAGTATTGGACTACTGCAGGACTCAATCACTTGGCTAGCTATAATGGCAGACCTTTGTGTATGGATGAAAACACAACCACCAAGAAGAGAATCGGCTATGCCTGTATATGTGTGAGTATTGAAGCTTCTAAGGCCCTCCCTGATGAAATACCAATCATGAGGCTAGGAGAGGAGAATTGCTTATGGGAAGACGGCATTGCTATTTCATACCATTGGAGGCCTCCTGCCAAAACTCAACTTGCTATCTGGAGACCCACAGGTAAAACTTTTAAGATAGGTACTTACCAAGAGCTGATGAATCAAGGTGACGAAGGTACTAGTTGTTTGAATGTTTCTGAATCTATGAATTGCAATGTGGAAAGAGTTGATTCGATTATGCCCCAAACGGTCTCACTGCTACCTACAGATAGAACCACCTACTCTGTGGAGCTGGATAATAGCCCCTTACATGATTCAAATCTTATGGAAGCTACCCTTCCTTGTGTTGTTACTTTAATTGTTGAAGTTGATTCTTAGCATAAAGAGGCTTCATACACTACTGATTCTTCTCAGGACAATATGGCTGTGACAGGGGGTAATCCAAGCTCAGCTCAAAATTTTCCTAAGGATGAAGACAGTGGTAATTCTCACTCCCTTTCAAAAAGAAAATCCCAACAAGGCAAGGACAAAGGCCTTAAAACTACCTCTAATTTTATATGACTATCTTGGCATGGAATGTCAAAGGAATAAACTGCCCTTCAAAATTGTTAGCTTTGAAGGATTTTGTATGGCTTGAGAAACCTATCTTACTTGGGTTATTAGAAACAAAAATCAGGTTGATGAATCTTAATAAGTTGAATATTTTGGGATCTCAATGGACAGTCTGTTCTAATCATACTCATCATGCTTATGGAAGGATAATTGTTTGTTACAACTCAGAGGAGGCTAAAGTCGATCTCATCGAAGCTACTGACCAACTTATGCAACTTCATGTACAAATTCTGCAGGGGAATGTTGAGGTGAATGTTTCTTTTATTTATGTCAGCAATTTTGAATTTCAGCATCGAGATCTTTGGAACTCCTTATGACAGATTAGTGCTAACATCAATAAACCATAGCTTGTTAGTGTGGATTTCAACTCCACCCTTTATGCTACAGAAACACAGGGCAATATCAATCTACGGAATTCTTCAACAGATTTGTGGGATTGTGTATATCATGTAAGGTTAACTGATCTTAAATTTATTGGCCACTCCTTCACGTGGTCGAACAAACAAAAAGCTAGATGGCTTATCACGAAAAAATTAGACCGAGCTCTTGTTAACGATCTTTGGCTACAACACTTTCCCAACAGTCTAGCCAATTTTATGGACCCTTTGTTTTCGGATCATACATAATACTTGTGTCAAATCTGTCCACTCCTGCGGCTAAACGTCACCCCTTCTGATTCAACAATCATCTGGTTCATGATCCGGGTTTTCCTATTGCTTACAGAGAAGGGGTTATGCATTCTATTAGGGGAACAAAACAATTCTGTTGTACTCAAAGGTTAAAAGCATCATCTGAAACTTCTGAACTCTTCCAAAGGTCCTACTGCTGAAGCTATCAACAACACTAGATTGGAGTTATCAAGTATTCAGTCCTTATTATCCTCCAATCTTTATATTCCAACTTTAATTGATCAGAAGAAGCAGGCTCTCTCAAATTACCTCCAAGCGCTCAATAATCACTCCTCTCTTTTACAGCAGAGAGCCAGGATGAATTGGCTTCAGGATAGGGATAGTTGCACACAATTCTTCTTTCGTTCAATTTTGGCCCGAAAAAACAGAAACAAGATCTTATCCATCACTTCCCATAATGGCTCAGTCATCACGAATCCGAAGGAAATACATGAAGAAGCATTCCGGTTCTTTAGCTCTTCAATCACTTCTGAAGTGCCATCAGATATTTCAGGTGGAGACCTCCACCATCTCAACCTACATCAACTTATTGCGACAGATATAACTCTACTAATCGGACCAGTGGAGGACAGTGAGATTGAAAAATGCGTCTTTGGAATGAATGGGAAGAAAGCCCCGGGCCCTTATAGACTTAATGGTTACTTTTACCAACATTCTTGGAATATAATAGGTGGCTTTGTCAAGGAGGCAATTCATGAATTCTTTAAAAATGGAGTCCTTCTCAAGGAAATCAACAAAACCTTCTTGTGTTTGTCTCCTAAAGGCCCAAATCCACAAAGCTTTGTGGATTATTGACCCATTTCTTGTGCTAACTTCATTTATAAGGTGATATCAAAAATTATGGTTGATAGATTGAAGGGAGTCCTCGCACCTTTGATTAATGACAATCAAAATGCTTTCATGGCAGATAGACACATTGGTGACAACATACTTATTGTTCAAGAACTACTGAAGGGTTATTCTACTGCGAGTAGCCTTCCGAACTGCACTATGAAGATTGACTTCCGTAAAGCTTTTGATAGTATCAGTTGGCAAATCTTACATTCTATGCTGAATGCTTATGGGTTCCCAGCTCAGTTCACCAAATGGATCCTTGAATATAAAACTTCAACATCCTTCTTGGTTCTGGTTAATGGCTCCCCTTCCCCATATTTCAAAGCAACGAGGGGTCTCAGGCAGGGTGATCCCATCTCCCCATACCTTTTCATTCTTGCCATGGAATTCCTAAATGCCATCATAAAGAAGGAGATTTCTTCGAACCCCAACTTCAAACACCATACCAAGTGTAAGAAACTTGATCTTACCAATCTCTGTTTTGTAGATGACCTTCTTCTTTTTTGCAGGGCTGATATGGAATCCATTTGCTCCTTTATGCATGCCCTCAATGTCTTTAAGCAAACTTCTGGACTTCATATTAATCTACACAAAAGCCTTTTCCTACTGTCTAAAAGTGCAGCTCACATGGAATGCAATATTACAGAAGTAACTGGAATGATATTGCAAACTCCCCCTTTGGTTTACCTTGGCCTTCCCGTGTCGACAAAGAGGCTAACCTTTCTAGAATGCAAACCTCTATTGGACAGGATACAGATGCGAGTGAAATCTTGGGTGAACAAAACTCTTTCTTGTGTAGGTAAGCTCCAACTCATTAAATCCGTCCTAAATTCCTTACATGTGTACTGGAGCTCTATAATATTCTTATCACAAAGTGTTATCAAAGATATAGAAAGAATTCTCAGATCTTTCCTATGGAGTCATCCAAATGGTTCTCTGGGTGCTGCAAAGGTGAAATGGGCCGATATATGTTTTACGAAATAAGAAGGAGGACTGAACATTCTCTCCATTAAAGCTAATAATCATTCCCTCATTCTCAAAAGACTATGGTGGATCTTAGAGGACAAGAAGAGTTTGGGGATCAAATGGCTTCATGCATATTTTCTTAAGGGGTTTAACATCTGGGCAATCAAACCGAAAAGTACACACTCTTGTTTTCTTATTCAACTGTTGAAATTGAGAGATGTATTCCATCATGAAAGCTCCTGTAAGATAAAGAATGGCTGCCTAGCTTCCCTGTGGTTTGACAATTGGTCCAATAGGGGACCTTAATTCACCTGATGCCTTTTTTAAGAGCGTCTTTAGCCCTCCCTCTTAGAACCCGAATGAACTTATTCATTGAAGGTAATGGTTGGAATTTTCCCAGAAGTCTAATGCATTTTCAGCCTAGCTATCTTCCCAACCCATCTGAAATGAATATCTTTTTCTGGAAAGGTATTCCTATTGAGAAGCTCACTAATAGTGTCCTTTTTGATAACTTACGCAAACATCGACCTGCAGTCCCTTGGACCTCTAAGGTATGGAATAAATTCTTAATGCCGAGGATATCTTTCATCTACTGGTTAGCTATTCAGAACAAACTCTCTACAGCGGACCGAATTCCTTATATCCATATGGACATCAATTATCCAATGTCCTCCATGCAAAGTGAATCTTGCAACCACCTCTTTTTTTTATTGTCCTTTCAACAAGTTAATTTGGAATTGTGTCACTACTTCTTGTTATTGGGTTAATCCAGGCATAACCATCTTGGAGATTACAGAAGGTCTTACTGCACAATCACCTATCCTCATCATTGTTTTGGTCGTTTGTATCTACAGGCTATGGAGAGAGCGAAATCTCCAAAGATTCAAACATCAATCATCCACAAACGAGTGCCTCATTTCCTTAATTTTAACAGAGGTTTGGGAGATCATTTTGATGAAGAAGCTACAACAACGATGCAACCCAACACTACGCTCCTCTCTTCGCATCTAAGGACCTACTTGGAAAGCAGCTTTTTATAATGCATCTTCTTCCTTACAATGTTTACTGCTAATATGATGGGATAGGCTCTCTTGTTTGTGTAGTTTCAGTGTTCTTATCCTGGACCTCACTTGTATTTGTAACCCCTATTTATTCATTTAATCAATTTCTTTTTTAAAAAATATCCTTATTTATTAAATATCTCATATTTAATCATAAATTTTCTTAAACTTTACAATCGAGTCCAACTTAATTAAAATATTTTTTTCTCTTCAACTCATTCTTTATGTGTGATCCATTATGATCCTAAATATGTTGTCACTAGATACAAATTATAACCCTAAATAATATTTAGGATTAGATAAATTAAACTCCTTTAACTTATCTTTATTTCTCTAATTAAACGATTTATATCTGTAAATTAAGATTAGCATCTTGCAACATATCATGCCATCTAAATGTATTGAAATGTCAAAGTAGCTTTGACTAACAAGTTGTGCATGGTTTTTCATATAATTCAATCATTCATCATATAATGTTCTGATTAGACACAAATCATAGAACTAATACCTGCTCTATTTTGAGTACAATTATATTAGTTCTTCACCATTAGCTATTTATTTAATTAATAACATTTGCAAACTATTTACAAAGTGTCATTCCGCCTTGGCTAAAGATTTTACGAATTAATACAAATCGAGAACAATGAAACATTATCCCTAATTACTTTAGGGTGATGAATTATAACTTGATCACTTAACTACCTTCATATAGTTCATGCTACATTCAATAATTATTGACTGAACATTAGAATAAGTCATAAATAGTATCATAACATAAAAATCCTTATACATGATAACTTTGGAGACCTCAAGTCAAACAAAACGTAAAAATCCCTATACATGATAACTTTGGAGACCTCAAGTCAAAGGATCACTTATACAATCATCACAGTGAGAATTTCCATAGATATATAAGTAATGTTCTAAATGAATATTTCATATGAGGTTAGTTGAGTAAACTACAAGCAACCACACGTGTAGTTAAATATCTCCATACTTTAGCCTATGAGATCAATTGCTTACTTCATAAGGAAAAACATAACATGTGATAGTCTTTTTACGTTCTATTAATGTCCAGTATTAAGAGAACAATAACTAGGAACAATTTAGGGATAATACATAAATGCAATATAAATATCATAATTATAATCTCATCATAATTTTATTTTCAATGTAAAATTATTCCTTGGACTTTATCATGTATATCCAAATATGTACAAGATAAATAATCCCTTAATTATTTTATCACTAAACTACAACTAACTGATTGGCTCTAAGACGTAAATCAACATCTCCCACTTGCACTAAGCCAACTGTGTAAGTATCATATACCATATTACTATATGACAATCATGTTACTGTTAGAACAACAACTTAATGAGAAAATTTTACAAGATTCTCTATAGTGAGCACTTGCTTAAATCTTACAAGTTTCATCTTAATTATCACATAATCAAGATAAATTACCTAAATAAATATTTGGATCTTTAATGAGACCTTGGCTCCTTTTTCATGCCTAATGACTAATGTTCTATAGTACATTATTGTCTTAAACAATGTTAGGAAATATATCAAGTTCATTACAGTGCTTAATGATCCAATTAATCATTTCCATTAAATGAAAAATGTATTAGGCCTTATTTAAAAACCATGGCCACATTGGAACCTTTCATATCTCTAAATAATATTGTTCTAACTAAAATATACCTTAATCAGGATTTACTTTTAAAGTTAATATCCTTGGCACCTTGAACTCAAATATCAACTTATACATAGAATAATGGATATCTTTAATACTTCACAAGTATCTAATATCTCAAATACTAAATATATTTAGTACATAATCTATATACTTAGACTTATAATAAGTAAACAACTTCTAATCTATCTCTATAAATCTGATTCCCAAAATTAAGATATTACATTTTTATATCCAATAAGAGGTGTCTTTAGACTATTATATTTTTAAAAACTGAAAATTAGAATTATTGTTCTCTTTATGAGCAATATGTCTTTACATATTCCTATTAAAAAGGAAAATTATAGTCCCATTAACCTTCTTGTAGATATGATAAATTCACAATTATCTCTAAAATAAACTCTTTAAATTTATCATGAAAGTGAATCTTTTAATGTCTCATATCTTTTCAACTACACATCAAATGCATCATCATAGGCACTAGTTCTAATTGGATGTATTGTCATGAAATTTGAACTTTTCAAATTTCATCTTGCTTCCACTACTTATTTTGAAAATCATTCTCCCATAAGTATATTTTGAAAAAATCAATTTGTTCAACAAGTCTGTAAGATCATATCTAACCTTTTAGATATCTCATGACTTTTTAATACCTAATTTAGTTCTAAACTTAATGGATAATGTATGCTTTAACCAAGCATCACATCCTTGAATCATTAACTTTGACTCTTTTATAGACATAACATTTCATATCTAATATGAAATCTTGCTAATTGATGTAATTAAAATGATTGAAGGAAAGTCATTATACTAGAAATTGTTATAAAAGAAATAAATATTGTATTATACAATATTTGATATTGTACTTTACACCTTACACAAATCTATACTCTTATGGAATTTTATTGTAAAGGTATTCATCAAAGAATCTCATTCCCTATAAATAATTGAAAATTCAAAATTCACTACAATGATCTCATTAAAATGCTTCGGCGTTCTCAATGCTTAATTTCTACTTAAATCTAAACTAATTAAACTCTTCAAAATATTTAAATTAATATTTCATTTAAAACATATTACTATATCATATAAAGTTACTAATAATTTAATAAAATACAAGTATCGTTCTTTTATGAATTGTCATTCCATTCAATACATGGCGTGTATAAATTAAACAATTTAATACAATCATCATCCTTTAAACAAATGATGATTTGGTTAGTCTTCAACTTAACAAGTTTCACAAGATTCATATTTGAAAGGCTACATATATCCTTGTATGTAACTCTATGATTCTTATCATGTTGATTTAACCAGTATAGCATAAAGGAATAGTTTCAATTATCTAACTTTGTATTCTTACTATTTATGTTAAGTATAAGTCTCCTTTAATCTAACACATGCAAACTATTTGTATAAATTGGATCAACTACTTTTAATCAACAATCAATTTCTTATCATGTAGTGAACATTATAATAATGTTTAATATGAATTTAGTATCAAATACTCATAAGCATAAACTAAAAATACATATAATTTATCTCATATAAGGTATATGCAAGAAAAGTCATGCGATCATTTTCTTCTTTGACAACTATTATCTTACTATAACAAAGCATTTAATTGATGTCCATGTTTATACTTTTAGTAGAGTAAATTGAATGAAACAATTTCATCAAGTTATTATACCTTTCAACTCTACTTTATCCAACCTTTTACATCTTGCTATCATGGTGTTGACATATAGTTTACATGTTTATGAGACATTAGTCAACTCAAAATATCAATATATTTTGTCATCCATATGATTTTAACTTGTCTTTCAAACTTTGTTATCGAATCCTCAATAGGGATTATAGCAAAATTGCATAGCAGACATACAACTTTTTTTTTATCTAACTTTAAGAACTCTTTTCAAACATAACCCATGTCTAGGAAATTTGGTTCACTAGTTTAGTATCAGCTATACTAAACAAGGTAAATTTAACTCAAAACATAATATAAATGTACAAAAAGCAAGTATATGCTATGACTATCAATTGAAAATATAACTTTAATCATGTATTTGGTTACTCTTACTATTATTTGAAAAGATTAATCTAATATTTTCAATGGTCTAGGATCTCATCCAAATTTAGTTGATCTTGAGTTTGCTCAATAGAGCAATTAAACTTAAATAAAGTAGATAACAATTTTATTAATTACATCTTATGTGACTTTTAGATTCGTTAGGTGACAACTTTTATCAAAATATATCTTATATGTTATTCCCAACTTTGTCTCTAAATTCATGTAATCATAAGTTTGTTCGTTCAAATAACACAAATTTAGTTAAGTATGACCAATTGTCATAAGACTAACAGGCTGTTGGAACACAGCGAATTGAATTCATTAACGAATTGAATTCAATTACATTAATAAGATTGAATTGAATTCAATTTACACTGTTTGGAACAAATTCAATAAGATTAGAATTGAATTCAATTATTTCATATGACACATTTACCCCTAACTAAAAAATAATGTTATTAACTAATAAACATTCACACTTACATAGTGCAACTTATAAACATCAATTTCATTATAAGTAATATCATAAAAAAAGTTTATTATTAAAATGAAAAGAAAAATAGATTGCAAATGATATCAGGCTAGATCGAATTAATTATTGAAATAAATAAATTTAATTATTGAAAAACAATTTTCTTAATTTTAAGAATTTTAATTAATTAATTTCAATATAATTGAAACCCATTAATTCTTATTTTAAAAACTAATTTTCTAAAATTAATTAGGAATCAATATATTATTAATCTTATTCATATTAAGAAAAATAATTGCCTTAAGTTTGGGATTGAATTGATATTTAATATAATTTAATAATTAAACTCTTGCAAAAATTAAACTTAATTCCAAAACAATCGTGATAAAATCATCATTTGAAAATAATTAGAAAACTCTTTTCTAAATTTATCAAGATCTAAAAGTTCTTAATTTTTAATTAAAATTTTTAATTAAAAAGGCTTAGAACATTTTTAAAAGAAGAAAAAAAAAGGTGTCTGGCATATGGCGTGTGGCTCGACGGGGTTTGTGAGTATTCAATTCATGTTGGAATAATGGGTATATTGGGTTTGTGCGTGAAAACAGAAGAGGCGCGTTGTTGGGGTTCAATTCATGTGACTTGGGGCGTGAATTGAATTTGTTAAGAGAGTGGGTTTTAAACCCACGACAGAATTGAATCCGTGCTCTTTTGTTGGTTCTAAACAAAAGAATTGAATTGAATTCATCCTCTTCTAAACAGCTTGTTATTATTCCCAAAATAATCGGGACTGCATTGTCATATTAGGAATCGGACATGACTGCCTTAGCCCTTAACCTTAATATTGAGGGGGTACTTGGTTGATGAGTTTGAGAACGAGGTAATGAGTAATGAACGAAAAGTAAGTGGTTAATTGTTGATTATCATTATAGGGGCAATAATTTGATATCTCACTTTTAGGGCATTGAGTAGGCAATAATTAGATATCAAATTAATTAATACTAATTATTTAAATATAATTAATTAATTAAAATATACTTATTAATTAATTATAGTATAATTAAT
>JANKYE010714962.1:0-10081 GCA_032467995.1 Erythroxylum dillonii | reverse complement strand
CACTTACGTTTTCCAGATTCAACGACTGGTTTTATAGAGGTATTATTAATATTGATATCGAGAACCCTCCTAGCATTTGCTCTTTGACCTATTAGTTTCGAAATCCACAAATTGTCCATTAATATGCTTCCACTAACTTTTTGTTTGAGGAACGAAATTGGTAGTCGAGTAGGTTTCCAAAAATTGGTTTCTGACCAATGCCTTAACCATCTTGGGACTGAATTTGGTTATGAAGAATCATAATATAGTCGTAAAGGCATAATAGTAGATGGGGATATAAGATGCTAAAAGATAAAAATAAATGGATTTTTTTTTTGAAAAACCATAATAACACCCAAGTTACGAAAAACTCATCCATTTTAGTCAACAATTGATTGGTTAAGGTTTATAGATGAGTAAATTTTTAGTGACATTTTGTGCTTTCTTTTTAATTTTAAGTTTAAATTATTATACTTAGTACAAAATATTTATAATTATTATTTTTGTATAATTTTTTCGTGCATATTTAATGGATGGGTCCATTTTGACATGTTAGCTTGTCACATAGGCAATTAAGTAAACATTGCAATAATAAAAGTTTGATAAAAATTTAATAGAGTCACAATTAAGGGGCTAATATATTCCATTTTCAAATATTAAAGGCTAAGTCAGTTAATTTTGTTAATGTTAAGAACTAACTTGATACCATAGATAACGACAAAAGTCAAGCAAACATTTTTGCAAAACTTTAGGGAAGAAATAGTACCTTCAACCTACTTAATATAAGAATAGCTTAGAACTAAAATTTGCAACCTAACATTTTACAAAAGAATTAACTTGACCCATACTATTATATGTGATACTAAGTAAAACCCAATCGTTAAAAAATGTTATTCATTGCACTAGTTTTGTCGTATTTTATTGACTTGGGTATTACCTTAGTTAAAGTGTTCTACCACACACATATATCAATATGGATCCTATAAGCTTGTTGAAATGTCATTTTAAAATAAATACCACAATAAAAATATTTTTATAATTTTATTCAAAATTAAAATTCAAAAAGTGAAACAAAAATAACAGTGTCGTGTATTTTGACACAAATACCCCTTTTTATATTAAGAATCGTAACTCCCAAAATAGTTTCCTCCATGTCTTCATTTTCTATCTTGATTTTAATAGTGATGTGAAAACTCTTGATTTTCCCTACAAGAACTCCTACTTTTGCTTGAAATTATAGGAGACTAAACCTTTAACGTGGTCTTAGTCGAGGTAGAACTCTATTTAATTAGGATGTTCCAAAATTTTCATTCTATTTTTTTAAAAATAAAGAACAAGTAATTGAGACAAAAAAATCTATTATCTCCATATAAGGGACATATATTTGGTAAAAGGAGTTTTAAATTTGGTCCTTGTCATGATCGATGGTGGCCCTCGGTAAGGTGGTTTTCAAAATTTCCTGTAATTGTTTATTGAAACCAATTGTTTGATAAAAAACCTAAATTTTGCACTACATTTAGGATAAAAATTTAGGAAAAGGAGTTTTAGAGACAATCCCCATTGTGGTGGAGGTCTCTATTAAGGTTGTGATCCTTGTCAATTGAGGTTGATGTGTAATAGACTAAAATTCTAGTCATTTAAATCACTTATATTTAATTGAAATTTTGATTAATATTTAGAATCATTTAAGCAAATCCTTTACTTACAATAAGGGAAAAGAGTGATCTATTCATATATGAATGATAAAATAGTTTTTGAATCTTAAAATTCAAAATAAAAAATAATGAGATGACATTATCAGTTACATTAATTTATGTCAATCGTGAGTAACAAGAAAAACAGTACACTCTAAACATGAAATTTTTCCTAAAAAGTACCAACTAGTGTCATAATGTTAATGCAATTGTTTTTTTTCTATTTGATAGGAAAATAGTGAATATAAAGGCTAAGATTTAGTTATTTAATGGGGACACTTCATTTAAGAAGGAGTTTTCCAGAATGAAGGTGCTAAACTTAAGAATTTTAATAATATGGATATAAATTATGTTAGTTTGAGAGATGTTTATGAAACATAATAAGAATTGGGATATAATAATGTAGTTAGTATGTGATATTCGACCCTAGGTTTGAATCTAGTTGATGGTTCAGGAAAATTAAAAGCCAATGAGAGTGTTTTTGACCTTATTAAATTGTTAGAGAAATATCAAATTAAATTGATGTTTATTTAAATCACATTGATGACCCAATTTCATAAATACGTATGCTTAAGTGGCATAACAAATGGCATGAAGATGTGGTTGATGTTAATATAATTAGTGATTTAATTGTTGATGTAGGTGGTGTGGCTACTGACTTGGCTTGTTAGATGCTAACATTTTAGGTGATGCATGTGACTACTAATATAATTGATCATGTTTGTACTGGCATGGATGGAGTTATGGATGATCTAGATACTAAGATAGGTTATGGTGTGAATGTTGAAATGGGTGATGATGTTGATGTCAAAATGGCATGTGACGTGGTTGTTAATATATCTAGTGATATAGAAACTAAAATGGCTAGTGATATAGGAGATATTAGGGTTGATGTGGACGAGGGTGATGAGGAAGAACAAGAGACAATGGTTGGAGAAGATGTGGATGGAAAAGATGATATAGAAAGAAAAGAGTCTAATGATTATGATAAGCATAATAATGAGGAGGGTGAATTGTTAGGGAAAGCATAACATATATACATTTGAATTTGATTATGATATTAGTTTTGGAGGAGGTTATGATACCATGTAATGAGTCTTTATATCTTAGAAGTTATTTAGGTAGTTGTTAAGGTGGAGAACGCTAATAATTAGACTTGTTCATTTATCAGTCAACAGTGGACATGGAATTAAATGATGGAACTAGAATCATAGTGATTTTTGATATCAAAAAGTTATGAAATCTAATTAAATTGTTTTAATTATTAGATAATGATATAAATTTTTAAAAATTTAAATTATTATATTCTTTTATTTTTTATCGATTAAGGAGATTCAACAATGTTATATTTACCTTTTGCTACATATAGGATACCTGCAATGGAAACATATCTTAATTGGGTGTCAAACTAAAAGGGGAAGCATCTAAGGCAAGCTTTTTGGAATTACACATAGGCAAAATTTAATAAAAAATATGATTCTAAACTTATAAAATTAAACAATTTAGAATCTAGATATGTAAAAGACTTGCTTGAATATCCTAATGAAACATACAACATAGGTTTCTAGACTATATAATCGAAATGTACAATTATGCAAAATAATTCGAGTGAAACTTTTAACTATTGGATTTTAATAACTAAGGATCACATGGAAACAATCAAGAAATAATAATGTAGATGCATTCAAATTTAAAGAAGCATACAAGTAGATAGAAAGTTGAGATTGAACTTGAAGTGATGAAGAAGCAAGCTAAATGCAATAAAGTGAAGAGTGATTTGGAATGAGGATAGAGGTTTTGAAGTCATAAATATAAATGACAAACATATAGTACACATAAGAAGACAGAGAATACATATAGATGTAGATCATGTGAACTCTATAAGTACTCATATACATATGCAATGTGTGCCATATTCCATGCCAAGTAACAATCAGAGACACATGGATGACTATAGAGTTCATATGTGCATGACATAACTTATGTTGATCGTTTTTCATCAGCATGAGCAATAGAGGGAGCTTTTGAGTTATATGTTTGTGCAATTGTTGTAGTTTTGGAAATTTCTTAGGATGCATCTTGTGAGAGATCCTTTGGAAAAGGCTTGTAAAGAGTTATGTTAGACTTATGTAAAGTAAGACAAATGTAAGGGTTCATCATCACATATGACAAAGAAGATGTTGTATAGAGGATTACTCTTCATTTATTGAAAAAAATAGATAATGAAATCCAAAGTAAAACTTATGGAGAGGACATAGGTCAAAGATTGTTTGTCCAAATCTCTATAAATTGATTTTGTCACACTTTTCCTGCTATCTTTTACTATTATTATGTTTGTTATGAAATCTTATAGAAATATAATAAAAAGTGAAAACACATAATTCACCCTCCTCAGCCCTTGATGATGTGCCTTGATCAAGTTTTTGCTGTGTGTAAATTTTAATAAATAATCCTTGATAATCTGCAAGTGCACGGTTCATTAGCGTAGTATCTAAGATGTCAATCCCACGAGGAGGGATAATCTAATCATAAAATCTAATGCCAAAAACAAATAAAAAAATTCAAGATGCAACAAACTAAAAAATATTCAATTTAATCAATCAAATTAAATTAAGAATCAATCATGGAAATACTAATTACTAAGCAATTGCAACACACCCAAGAATCAACCTAAGGAAATTACCAATTAAGAGAAAGGGAAATTTACTTATCTTTAATGCTAATTTAACTGATTATGAATTACTGGATTGTTGGTTCTAGACGATTCTAGGGTTGATTACTCTTTCTCGATATAACCATTAGCCCTAAATCATAAACCCTAATCAGATTATGAAGGTCACAATCTCTCAATTTATAGCCTATCTAAAACCCTAATTAGTTATGAAGTTATCTAATAAACTATCTGAAACCTATTCAAGATCTCTCTTTGCACAATTTATAGATTTGATTTAATTCTAATTTCTATTAGATCACCTGACTCTCGTTAGCCCAATTTAACCATTTTTTATTCGATTCACTTTATAAGTTTATTATCGAATTATGCAATCGCAGAATTAAATCACAACAAATCCAATAAACATATAAACAATTTATTAATTAAGATTTTATTAATTCAAGAGTAAAATTTTGAAGGTGAGTTTAGAACATCATCAACATTCTAGATCCTATCATCAACTATTTATTCCAATTCCATACAATAATAAAGCTGAAATTAAATAGGAAATACAATCTGAACGGATGATGGGAGGCAGCGACATTAGGAAACTCCTGATCTGGAAAGTACGTCAAGTCAACTTCTTCTCCTATTCTCTCTTCCTTCTTCTCTTCCTCTATGTCTTGATGATTTTGCTCTAGGTTTTCTCCAGGTGGCTAATACAAAAGCTTCTCCTGCCTCTTTTTCTTGTTCTTTAAATATCTTTTTGTATTCTGAGCAACCTTAGGGTTTTTTGGGGTCCAAAAGGTCCAAAAAATCCCTCAAATCTTGACATTTTTTAGTGTCTGCACATCTGCATAACATAGGCCATGATCGTGGACCATATCTGAGCCTTTTGTCACGATCGTGGTATGTAGGGCACGAACATGGGCCATTCCTTACACTTTTGTCATGATCGTGGCATTCAGGCCACGATCAAGGGCCAACTCTGGTGCTTCCGTCATGATCATGGGTCGTTGTTTCGGCCCGAATGTCTTTAAAACTTCTCCATTCTTGATGTTGACCCTGAAATACTAACAAACACATCAAAGTATCTCAAAAACATAATATTTAACCTCAAAGACTTGTACTAACTTATAAAACACTTAAAACATAAATAATTAACAAACTAACCCAATTATAACCTAAACACACACTAAACAATTAAATTAATGGCTAAACACATATCAAACTATGCCTTAAAATATAATGCAATTTACACTTATCAACATCCCCACACTTAAACAACAAGCAAACAAATCAACAAACACACAAAAATCATAAAGTACACAATGTAGTAATGAGATAATGGCTTCAACTTCATGAAATAAATTTAACTTAAAACACAATCATTCAAGTTATTCCAAATCATTAACACATGAAATACGCATCTCAGAGCTTTGGACTAAACATACATATTAATCAAGACCAAAATGTCAAGTTATTCACCCTTTTCAATTATACACACACATTAATAATTATTTTGTTATTCAAACTCTCTAACTACTCTTAAATACGTTTTCATGAAAAGTCAAGCTATTTACAAGTTCAGTAGGTTTTTATTAAAAAACACACTTTTTTTTAAATTATTAACTTTTTGTGGACATGGACCTAGTCTTTTATATGGAGGCAAACATTGGTGATGAATGTCGATCTGGTTACTCAACTACGTCATGTTTTTATTAAGCTGCTTAGTTGGAATGCCATTATAGCCTTTAGACGTGACGACACACATTTGTGATGCATGTCGATTCGGTTACTTGGCTACATGTTGATTGCAAAACCAATTACTTGTTTTACGTTAAAAATCGGTATACGAGTCATTACTTATAGTAAAAAGCAGATATCGTCCCATAGAGATTGTGCTTAGGTACCACTTAATTCAGGTTGCACTTTGTTTAAGACTCAAATTCGAATATTGAACTGAAAGGTAAACGAAATTAAATAAACAAGCAACAGTCAAAAAATGTAACAATGAAAATTTGTCAAGAGAAGTAATCAAGTTATGTGAGAGGGGATTTTACCCATCATTAATGTTAATCTAGCATTTTATGTGTTTATTGGGTGTCAGGCCTAAACGATTGTAGGGTTGATTAGTCTCTCTCATTATAATCATTCCCTAAATTGTAAATCCTAATCAAATTATGGACTTGCAGTCTCTTAATTCACAAAGTAACTATAATTCTAATTAGTTCTAAAGCTCTCTAATAAACAATCGGGTCTTATATGGGATCTCTCTCCATGAAATTTTCGACTAGATTGATTAAGTGGTTAATTAAATCACCTAAATCTTGTTAATCCAATCTAATCATTTTTATCTGGTTCACCATCTCGGTTTGTTACCGTAATATGCAAATATATTAATCAATCACAACACCCAAATTAAGTAAGCAAAATTTAATTGGATTAACATTAAAGATAAGCAAAATCTCGAAGGAAAAGCTAGAACATCATTAAAAATTCAAAATCCATAACCATACAACCCATCTTAATCTTACACATTAAATGAATCAAAAAGTAAATGGGGAGGAAATGAAACTCAGGTTGGATGATTCAAGAAAGCAGCGGATATTTTCCCTAAAATATGATACAATTAACACTTATCATGCCATTTGGGGAACAATATAAATGTTGATATAGGTTTATGTGAACTTGGAACAATCAATTCAAAGGTCAAAATTCTAGCCATCTAATAATATAAAGATATCCATCCACCAGAGTAGAAAATAATTCTTGGTATATTGATGATTAATTGTTTCCAATGCACATGATATAACTGTAGCTAGCACAAGTGTGTATGGATGGATGCCACCATGGATTATTGGTTAATGATTAACAATCTACAAGCTTAGTAAATTAGATAAACAATTATGTATGATTGAATAAGAAAATCAAATAAATGCTAAAACAAAATTATGATAAATAACAAATTAATCTGTGGATGAGCTATAATTAGGTAAGAAATCCCTTAGGACTTTACTATATTTAATTTCACCTTGATTTAGTGAATACTTCTAGTCTCTTCAAAATTAGATTATATTATATCTTGAGATACGTAACCTTTATTCATAGGTTAATTAACTGGAATCCCTTTGAATAAAGACAACTAAGAGGGCTTTAATTCACTAAATGAAATCTCTTGATAGGTTTTACCCTAACCTAGGAAGATTTTGAGGCTTTAACCCAAATAGCTCAATCTTAATGTTGATGCGTGTCGAATGCGCCACAAAATAATCCTAACTCTGGACAACTAATTATATAGCAGTAGTGAGTAGGGATCGTATTTACAGAGAGTGTGTGTAAAGCTTTTGTAGTGAAAAGAATTGATGTTTACGATTTGGGGGGGGGGGGGTTGATATAATTAAGAAAACAAAGTAAAATTAAACTAATGAAAACAAATTAAAGAAAATAGTCAAAAAATGATCAAAGTGATGAATGTGTTTAGAATTTGGTTCTAGGTTCAATCTCATCCTATACGCAATTAAACATGTCATTGTCATATTGTTTTCACATCTCTCTTAGAAACTATTGATCATAGATTAACAACAAGTTGTGTTAAACTTAGTTTTCTTTAGATCGTGTTTAATCAAAATGAGCTCTTTAATTAAACTTAGCTATTGAACAACCTAGAACAAGCTCTTTAGATTTAGTTAGATAGTTGTATTACGAATAAGGAAAATAGATTAATCTAGGCAACAACTATACAAACTTGGGTCATTTAACCTATGTTGCATTATCCCGAATGATTCAACATCATTAGTTGCCACAAATAAATCCAAAACACAACTATTACATATTATATTTAAGATTCTAACAATGAGTTTATACATAAACAATTAAATGATAACAAGAATATTCATTATCCATACATGAATACCCGAATCAATGGACATAGAATAACATAAACATTCCCTAAAGAGAGTGAGATTTATAATACATAATGGTGATATGCCCAAATGTGTTCTTCTGCTTCGATTTCACCTCTAAACTGAAAGAAGATTAGCTCTCTATAGATATCCAAAGAGTGCCTGCTCTGCCCATCCTTTTCTTCCAAAAATGATTCATCTTCCTTTGGCTACTTAAAATGTCAATTTATAGCAAAAACTGTGCACCCAATCATGAAGATACCTAGAAACCTAGTTTTTGCTATAAATCGTGCATGCAACCGTGCAGATACCTAGAAACCTAATTTTTGCTATAAATTGACATTTTTCAGCCGTGCAACCCAAAAAAATGTCACTACAAAAAAATACACATTTCGCGACGTCCTTTTAGACGTCAGGAAAGGTGGGAAAATTCGGTGACGTTGAATAAGGACGTCGTTGAATTGCCATATTTTTTGGGTCGTTTTAGTAGTAAGACGTGGCAAAATACTATCCACGACGTCTTGGAGAGTTAGACGTCGGGGAAGGCCTGAAAATTAGCTTTCCCCCGCGCGGTTTATAACATTAGTCTGCCGCCTCCCAAGCAGAATATTATGCGTAAATTGACGAAAATCAACATTCATCGCACTCTCCCGTCCCTCTCCCTGGAGCCACCGTCCCTTTCACCGTCCCTTCCCTCTCCCTGGAGCCATCATATTTTGCGAAAGTTAGGATCCCTGTCGAGCCACCGTACCGTCCCTTCCCTCTCCCTGAAGCCATCATCTTCTGTCGCCCTTGGAATCGTTGGAGCCATTCGTCAGCAGTTGAGGTGCTTCTGTCTTCTACAGTGGGAGTGTTGGTTGAGGTAAGTAATTTGCTTGCGATTAATGTGGGCATTTGGCTATGATTGTGTGACAGTATGTTTTAAGGAAGCATGCATTTGAATTGTTCGATGAATGTCCCTCTCCCTGGAGCCACCGTCCCTTCCCTCTCCACCATCAATGTGCCCTTTTTCTTCTTCTTTTTCCCCGTGACTTGGAAATTAAGCTTTCCACCTCTAATATTCTATACTTCTTTCTGTTACTTCATATTGGCTATTGATAACTAAATACATGATTAATAGATATGATAAACTAGAGTACAATCATTGCCACAATGCCACTTTAATTATATGAATGTTCTTATAGTCGGTTCATATAATCAATTAACTTCCTTTCCTACATGGCTTGATAGTGGACTTAACATATGAAAAACTAGGTAGGCATTCATTACAGTAGGTTTTTCTTCATGACAGTATGTCTTGGCTTTCTTCTTTTGACACTAGTCACTTAACTTTCGGTTAAAATGAGCCTCAGGTCATTCTCAGAATTGTCTGACCTAAATTGCATTAGTAACAACATCTTTGATGTGAGGTTAGGTTTTTTGAATTAAAACGGAATTTAATGCATCTAGCTTTGAGAACTTACCTAAATTAAGTTAAAACACAACTCTTTTATCATGGGATTGAATGGTTAAATGAGAAAGTCTGCTTCCTTCTTAGAAATTTGATTAACTATAAGAGATTTAATCAAGCTAACTAAAGAGTTTTTAAATGCATGAGTACCTAATGTGTTAAAGAAGTACTCATAAGATTCTTGCTTTAACTCATCTTGATATTGAGCTAAACTTAACTCCTCTTTAATAAGAGAAGATATTTTGTTGATATTCCTTCTCATAAAGATGGATTTACGGAATAAGGAAGCATTTTTTTCTCCTTCATTATCTATTAGAACTTAGATTTCTGCCTAAGTAGTGAATTGTGAATCTTCAGGACTTTAGAGTATTTCAATAGTTCTCCTTCCTCTTCTATTTGT
>JANKYE010714928.1:0-10083 GCA_032467995.1 Erythroxylum dillonii | reverse complement strand
TTTCTTAAATTCATCAAATTTTCTTAAATTCATAAATTTTCTCACCAATTTCTTTCTCATTTAAATTCATTTTAATAATTCTAATTTTCACCAAAAGTTTGGGGTCCAACAATTCTTCATTGTGACAATCAAGAAGCAATACAAATTGCAGCAAATCCAGTTTATCATGGGAGGACTAAACATATTGAGATTAACTGTCACTTTGATAGAGAAAGTATTCAGAATGGTTTTGTGGCAACTAGATATATCTCAACAAAGGATCAGTTGGCAGATATTCTTAAAAAGGGATTTAGCAACCAACAACATGATTACTTACTATCCAAGTTAGGTGTGATTGACTTATATCACCATCCAACTTGAAGGGGAGTGTTGAGAATATTGAAATGTTTATCTTTCTGTTATTTGCTATTTTGTCATTTAGCTAAGTTTAATATTAGAATTTGTTAGAAGCTTGCTTTATATTCGGTAGACTCCACTGTACTATTTTCATAAGGGAAATAATAGAACTTTCCTTCTCCCTTTTGTCTCTTCTTTTTCGTTGTTTTTGACAAAAAACAATGTATGGTGTCAAAGAGCGAGTTAACCTGTACACGAGGCTTAGGGCACGAATATTAAATACCTTTACAAGCCCACCAGCGTGAAGTAATGGACTCACAGGCTGTGAGGGACTGGGTTACATCCCCAATTATCAAGGAACCGTTGAACATCTAGTTCAAGGAAAGTGAAAGCACCGTCTTGCGACTTGTCTGTATTGAGTACCTGAATCTCGATATTTGTATTACTTCAGGGTATGTTTGGTTGTGGGTTTTATAATGGAATTTAATATTATTCCATCGTTTGGAAAGATGGGATAGAAGAGAAGGGTTTTATATTACATCTTATTATATCCTAAACACTAAAAATGGAAAAACTCCAATTTGGAAGGTTTAGGATGAAACGTAAAATGATACACTATATTACATTATAAACCTTTCATCTAAACAACATTTCACTATATTACATTATGAACTCTTCCATCCCTACCAAATAATAATTTTCTAATATTACATTCATTTACGTTCCGTTCCATTATAAATTAACCATTCTATTCCATTCCATTCTATTAAAAATGTTACTTCCAACCAAACATTGCCTAAACTGTGGAGTAAACTCTATAGTGATTGAACTCCCCATTTTAAAATGTTATAATTGGTCCATTTTCTTCAAAATTTTCGGAAAACATTATAACCCTTCCAAATTCCCGCCAATGGAAACAACTTAAAGTTAGACCGATACCTTCGGTTGTTACAAATGCAAAAAATGGGAATCGAGTTGGTGAATGGTAAGAGGCACACAATATCCAACAATTGGGGATAATTGTTGGCACATATAGATGACAGCATCTTGACATTGTTACTGAAAACGACATCAGAGAACGTCAGGCAATGGACCATGTTGTCACTACCACATAAGAGAAACTGTGAATTTATCATCCATGTTTTGCATTAGTGCAAAGCATTTATATCATCTTTAAGATCTGTAATCAAACAAAGACAAGCTGGCGAATTCTAGACTATAACTGGGGAGGTCCTGAACCTGATGGTTCACTTTTCTTGGGCAAGGCAGGAATTGGAGTTCACTTTTGGAATCTGGGTTGGGTAGGCTTAATTGGGCCTGGTCTCAAAATATCAATGCTTTTTTTGGTACACTTTTTTACGAATTGATCAACTAGTAGAACTCAATTTATTTAATTAACTGTCTCTTGTAATTAACCTTCATTTTCTCGTGAAATCATGTGCATTAATACTATGTTGATTCGTTACTTTAGTTAGAGACATTTAGAGTGTATAAATAGGTGACTGTATATGATATTATTCACACATAAAAATATAGAGAACATTTCTACATTTTCTATTTATTTTCTACTTCTAAATGATATTAGAGCCTCCTTTGTACATTACAAGAAAATAAGGAATTGGTGACGGAAAATAAACCTTTGCAAATTACCGACAGTTTTTATTTGTCTTTCGAAAAAGTTGACAGGAAAATATAATTTAGCGACTAAACAATACCTTCGGTAATTAAGGCAGGAATTGGTAGTGGAATAATGAAGTTTTAACTTTTCCGATGAAAGATTAGCGACGGAAAATTTTGTTGGTAAATTTCCAACCAATACATTGTCGTCTGCTTACAGTTGGATGGTATTAACTTAAAGAAAATGACGTCGTTTGGTTTAACACCAAATGATGTCATTTTTTAAGTTTAAAACACACCCGAAGAACATCCCTGCCCCCCCCAGTCGGCTCTCCTTCTTTCTTCTTCTCCTCCCTACTGCGTCATCTCTTCTGGCGATTTCTCCTTTCCCGTCTATGGTCTGTCGTCGGCGTTGTCATCAGTTCATGCTATGTCGGAACCTCGTCCTCTTCGCCCACCATTGCCGCGTTTTTGTAGAGATATATTGCAAACCGTGGTTGTTTTTTGATTATTAAATTTTTTTGTGTCTTTGATTTGTTTCATAAGTTTAAGTATTTTGTGAATGGATAAGAACATTTAAGGTTGAAATGTTAGTGTTAAAAGGTTCAGTTTTCAAATTTGGTTGTGATGTTGAGATGATTTGTTGATGCATCTTAGGTTTTTATTGAAATACCTCTTGTTTGAAAATTTGTATTAATAAGAAGATGAACTTTATTTGTTAAGACGAATGAGTTAACGCAATAGAAGAATAATCAAATTTGACAACAGTTTTTCCAAGCTTAAGACTTGGTTAAATCTTCCCAAAAGGCATAAAACCATAAAGAACAAATGCTCAAAGTTTTCTAAGCTTAAGACTTGTTTAATTCCTTAAACAAGTCATGTTCATAAATGTGACAACTGTTTCTTTACATTTTGACTCCATTCAAGATCAAGTAGTTACTAATTAGGAAACTTCTCTCGTAAAAACTAAGTGAGTAAAGAATTTATGCCTTTCATTTACCTTCGAATAAGAAGCATACATTAATCTCTGAAAAGCTCATATAAATAATTGACATATGAATGCATTAACCTTTGAAAAACTCACAGTAAATGATTGACATATGAATACATTAACCTCTAAAATGTTTATAATAGATTATGGGCATATTCTACTCGAACCTTTTTATGATGGTGTTATTCACAAAAATAATAAAATAATTTCATGTATCATCTTCTCTAAATAATCTCTATTTATTAGAAAGACTTTTTTGATATTGTTCGTTTTGATTGTTGAGGATATGCTCTTATTCCTTTTTTATTTACGCCATCAATGTATTGTTCTTTTCACTAATGGCTTCTTTTATTAAACTTGTTTATTTCCTAAAAAAACTAACTTATATCTTTTTTTAATTTGGGGTCTCTTGTTAAACCATAATTTCATAAAAATCAATACATTTCATAAGGAAAATATAAAAAATTAAATAAATATTTTCATTTTAGTTGCATAGTTCATCACGCTTGTCAATACACTCATGAATAAAATGGTGTTTTCGAAAAAAATGTTACTAGTTTGTCTTTGCTTACAACTGAATCACCTCTTCCCCCTCTAGAGCCTATAGTTGCAGATGATGCATCACTTATTGCTCGTCATGCTACACCGTCCCCAACTCATACATCATCCACTACCCATTTATCAGGTGAAGGAGATGACCACGAGCCTGGAGCTGAGGGACCTGATGGAAGAAAGTACATAACAATTGTCAATAATTTGTAAGTGAAATCGCATGAAACACTATATGTTTTTAATTAAGGTATAGGTTTAAATTTTGGCAAATGGTATAAAATTATTTGTTTTTATATTAGGTTGATTCCGTCTAGACTGTATTCCAGAAATATGACATCTAAATTTAAGGAGATGATCGATCCTGAGGATTATGTATGGAAGAATATCTCTCAGGCCACAAAGGCATTTTACTTTCTGGAGTTTGAGGTACAATAAAAATTTATTTTCTTTTTTAATTGATTTGTATACATTAATTATATAAATATTATTACATCATAAGTTATCAAATTTTTTTCTTTTTTATTTCAAAAAGAAATTTTCTAGGATTCTGGTATTGACGCGATCATACATAAAGTATGGGAGAGGCCAACTCATACACATTATCGTGACTTTATCTGTGTGATACACAAGGCTGGTGTACAACTGCCTTATATTTCTAAGCAAATATGGAGTTATTGGCAGGAGTATTGGACATCACTAGAGGCAATATCCATCTTAGGGTGTAACTCGACCAACAGACATGGAGGCCCTGGGGGAGAGAGTCTTCCCGTGCATATGAGAGAATTAATTACCTACGACGAGCAAGCAAAGAGACTTATAAGTATCTAAACTTGACGCTTATATTCTAATTGTTTTTTTTGCTATATTTCAATTTAAATTGATGAGTGAATGTTGAAATGAAAATATGTATATTATAGATAATGAAAATGGTATAAATTTCAAGTGCATACATTGCTGTGTTGAGTTATTTTATTTATTCAACAGGGGGTAAATATCATAAAAATATAGGAAACTCTGCTTATAAATTCTAGTTCACATATAACATTTTATTCTTATGGAGGAAAAGTCTATGGGCATGAGGCCTACACCTCGTCAGCTGTTTTTGCACATTCACACTAAGAAACATAACGCTGTGACATTTGTCAACAGTTGATGTAGAGAACTGAATTTATGTGCAATTTATGCTTTAATAGTATTTCTTAATAATTATCACTTACTAATATAAACATTGCTTCCTAATAAGACCAAATATAAGAAAGTATTCAGCGACAGTCTCAGCACGAACAAGCTGTTGATGAGAGTCAGACGTATCTTAATGCAGTGGGTAGAAGGGACTCGTGGAAGGATCTTCTGGCTAGGTTCATTTGCAAACACATGTTATTTGCAATCCTCCACGTCCAGTACAATAGCATCTAGTAGATGGTCGTAAACCGATCAAGTCAATTGGCTTCAGACCATAGTGGACACATTGATGGATTACATAGCTCAGTTAAGACATGAGGTGGATGAGTTGAAGGTGAGAGGTAGCACCTCAGAGCACCCACGGTCACCAGGACATTAGGATTGTTGTAATCATTTGCTTTGAATTACAAAGACTTATTATGAACACTATAATGTTTTCATTATCAATCAAGATAATTTTAAATTCATAACTGTTGAAATTATGTATTAATCATAAGATCATGAAATAAAATTTAATGTAGGATTTTTTTAATTTTAATTTACTTTACTGACGAAAAAATAAAATTTCTTCGATAAAATCTATTATATTTACTGACGGAAAACATAAATCGTAGTTAAAATCTAATACATTAACGGAGGGTTAATCTTCGTTCCATCAGTAATGTTGCAAACCTTCAGGATTTTCTGAACTATGGTTTACCGACTGTCAACCATAACCATTGGAATATCACTGATGGTAACATATCGTCGGTGATATTCCGACGGTTATGATTAATAGCCGGTACCGTCGGTGAATATTACGACGGAATACTTATATTTGTAGGTAATTTTACCAACGGTTTACTGACGGTTAAAGGTAACTGTCGGTATATTTACCAATGGTTAAAGGTAACTAACGGTATATTTACTGACGGACACATAATAAGTGCATTGGTAAATTTACCTACGGCTATTTTAACGACGTCTTTATCTGTCAGTTATTTCCGTCGCTAATTAATATTACTGACAGAATCCAAACATTTTCTGTCGGTAATTTTCGTTGCTAAACAACGTTTTTCTTGTAGTGGTAACAAAAGGAGTCAAAATTGTAAAGCCTTCTTTATTCTTTCTCTCAAACATTCTATTTTAGTATTTTAAGTTCTTAAATATGCTCCAAAAACAATTTGTCATATACTAAATTTTTCCTCATCTTGAGCATATCACAATGGTGTAACATTCATCTCCAGAAGCAACTTCATGCGCTCCCACGTGTCGTCGATAGTTTCTAATCGCCAAAACCCTAGTTGTAGATTTTCTAAAGGAAGAAGACGACCTAAACAACGTCATTTTGCTCCAAGGCAAAATGACATCGTTTAGATACAAGAAGAGAGTATTTGTTAGTGTTAAGTCAAGAAGACTTCACGTCTATTAATTTTGATCACAATCAAATAATAATAATATTAGAAATAAATGAATTGTTTTGATAAGTGTGTTAAGCATACAACAAAAAACACAGAAGAAGTCAAAATACAGAAGAAGTGCCAAAAGACAAAAGAAATGGCAAAACACAGAAGAAGTAAAAAGACAAAAGAAGCGGAGAAACACAGAAGAAGTAAAAAGGCAGAAGAAGTGGAAAAACATAAAAGAAGTAAAAAGACAGAAGAAGTGGAGACACACAGAAGAAGTAAAAAGACAGAAAAAGCGGCAAAACACAAAAGAAGTAAAAAGACAGAAGAAACGACAAAACACAGAAGAAGTAAAAAGAAAAAAGAAGCGGAGAAACACAGAAGAAGTAAAAAGATAGAAGAAGCAGAGAAACACAGTTGAAGTAAAAAGATAGAAGAAGCGGAGAAACGCAGAAAAAGTGGAAAACACAGAAGAAGCATGGAAAACACAGAAGAACACAAAAGAAGCGCGAAAAACACAGAAGAAGTGCAAAACATAGAAGAAGCGTAGAAAAAACAAAAGAAGGCGAAAACACAGAAGAAGTATAAAAACACTGACGATACAGAGATGAAGACACTTTAGTATGTCGAATGGTTAGTCAGTTGGAGTTAGTTACAGAACTCAATTGAATAATGGTTTCTACAAGAACTACGAAGCAGTTATCAAGAAGCAGTTGGTGACAAAAGCTATAAATTTTAGTCGTAGTCGAAGACTGAACAAGTTTTTTGTAGCACTTTGATCTTTCAACTTTAGCAAAATACTGTATTTGTTGTGCGATACATAAGAGCAAACACTACTGTAGCAAAAAGTTTGCAATATCTTTCTAGTGAGAGGAAGGAAAAGTTGAGAGCCTGAAGAGGCTAAGAGAGCAAAAATAATACTTTATGTAAGAGACCTGAAGAGGCTCTGTAAGGGAAAGAATACTTGTAAATTTGGAGAAGAATAGTGAAATCTCAGAAGAACTCTGAGGACTGGATGTAGCCTAAGGTTCGGGGTGAACCAGTATAAAAATCGTCGTATCTACCTTCTAACTCTCTATTTTAATTACATAACTATTTTTGTATATCATTTTTGGTTTTCATTCAATAGTTTGAAAAAGTTCTTTTAAAGAAATATCAAGGGGGATTGTATTCACGAAAAGAATACACAATTTAACCCCCCCTCCTTCTTGTGCATTTTGTATATTGTATGTAAAGTTTATATTAACAAGTGATTTACTTCAGTTGGTATCAGAGCTCGGCTTCCAAGAACCACTATTACAAAGTGAGGACAAAGATCCATGACTAAATCACATGTTTTTATAGCTGAAAATGCCTCTGTCACAAGACCTCCTGCATTCAATGGTGAGGATTATCATTATTGGAAGGACAGGATACGGTTATTGATAGAATCCACACACATTGATCTTTGGGAGATTATTGAGAATGGACCATACATACCAATGGATGGTGAAGGAAATACCATTCCTCATACCAGATGGTCAGTCGTTCATAAAGCTAGATTTTAATTAAACTCAAAGGCCAAGTTCTTTCTAAATTGTGCCTTAAACAGAAGTGAATACGATAAAGTTCATGGATGCAAAACTACAAAGGAGATGTACTGTTTAAGATGAAAGAAGATGAGTCTATTGATCAGATGTTTGGACAATTTAAAACTATCATTAATGGACTTAAATCTCTCGGGATAATCTACGATAATCAAGACCATGTCAGGAAGATTCTCAGAAGTTTGCCTAAAAGATGGAGACCCAAGGTCACTGCAGTATAAGAAGCCAAGGACTTGAGTAAATTAAAGCTTGATGAATTGCTTGGTTCTTTGAAGATACAAGAAGTAGAGCTTGATGCAGAAGATAAACTTGGAAGAGACAAATCTATAGCATTACAGGGTGGTCAGAAAAGTCAGAAGACTAAGAGTAATAGAAGTTCAACGTCAAAAGCATTAAGATTGAAGAAATAAAGAAAGACGATACCAGTGAATTTGAACAAGATTCAGGTGAAGATGATGATGAATTATCTTTCATTTCAAGGAAGATCAGAAGAATGTGGAAAAAGAAAGCTAAAAGAAATAAAGAGTTTTCTTTTAAGAAAAAATAGCAAAGACGAAGTCAAGAACGAGAAGACCTATATCATTTGCTACGAGTACAACAAACCAGGACACTACAAGTCTGAATGTCCATTGCTTAGAAGAAAACCGAAGAAAAATAAAGAAAATAAGAAGAGCATGATGGCAACTTGGGAAGATTTGAATTCGTCCGAATCTGATTCAGATTCAGAAGCATCAGTACAAGCAAATATATGCTTGGTAGCCCAAAAAGAAGGTGACGACGAAGTAACCTCTAACTTTAACGAAATACAAGAAGCATATTTAAAATTGTTAGAAAATTCACATGCTATACTAAAGCAATATAGATCTTTAAAGAGAAAGCTTGTCGAAAACTTGAAAAACACGGAAGTGTTAGAGAGAGAAAATGTTTGCCTTAAGAAATAAGTAGATGATATGAAGAAAAAAGTAGTTATAGATAGATCCGAGAAAATTAGTCAGCTGAAACAAAGAATTAATACTCTTTTAGCAGATCTATCAACTTTTACTAAAAGTACGAAAAAAATGGGACATGCTTGGAAGATATAAACACCCGAATGATAAGAGTGGTTTAGGGTTTACTAATAGTAATACACGTTACAAAAAGAATATTGTTCCTTATAGAAAGAGATAGCATCAGTCTTCTTATTATCATTCTATAAATAATTATAAGACTAACCCTAAAAGACCCAAGAAAATCTGGGTACCTAAGAAGAATATAATATCTACTGCAGATCTCCTTCCTTGGAATAAGCAACCAGCACCAATTGTATTTGGACAGTGGATACTCGTGACATATGACGGGAAGAAGGTCTATCTTCCTAGATCTTCAAAATAAGAAAGGAGGATCAATAACTTTTGGAGATAACCAGCAGGGCAAAATAGTTGAAATCAGCAAAATCGGTAAAGATTCCTTTGCATCTATTGACAATGCTCTACTAGTTAAAGGTTTAAAACATAATTTGATTAGTGTAAGTCAATTATGTGATTCTGGTTTTGAAGTATAATTTAATCAAAACTCTTATGTGGTCAAAAACAAGGACGGTTCCCTATTCTTTTATGCCAATAAACGAAACAATCTTTATAAGATTAATTTAGAAGATTTGCAAAATCAAAATATTTCTTGTTTTATATCAACAGATGAAGAAAAACTGATTTGGTATAAAAAGCTAAGCCATTTTAGTTTTAAACATATTTCTAAGTTGATTAAACATAACTTGGTAAGAGGTTTACCAAAAATAAGTTTTAACAAGGATTTCTTTTATGAAAGTTGTCATAAAGAAAAACAGGTTAAAACAACTTTTTCTTCTAAAAATCTTGTAACTTTGTCTAGACCTCTAGAGTTGTTACATATAGATTTATTACATATAGGTTTATTTGGTTCAACTAGGACATTAAGTCTTAGGGGAAAGAAGTATGGTCTCGTAATTGTTGATGACGTCACTAGATTTTGTTGGATATTATTTTTGTCACATAAGGATGAATCTTTTAAATGTTTAAAGTGCTTTCCAAAAAGTTACAAAATTAAAAAGGAGTTTCTATTGTTGGAATTAGAAGTGATCATAGTGGTGAATTTGAAAATGAAAAATTCAGAATATTTTGTGAAGAGAATGGAATTTCCCATAATTTCTCTGCTCCCAGAACTCCACAACAGAATGGAGTTGTAGAAAAAAAGAACAGGACGATTCAAGAAATGGCTAAAACCGTGCTTTGTGAAATGAATCTTCCCAAGTATTTCTGGGCAGAAGCTATAAATACAGCTTGTTATATTCAAAATAGAATACTTATGCGACCTTTGTTAAATAAAACTCCATACAAGTTATAGAAAGGAAGGAAGCCTAATATCTCTTACTTCCATCCATTTGGTTGCAAGTGTACTATATTGAATACAAAAGAAAGTT
>JANKYE010714797.1:0-10093 GCA_032467995.1 Erythroxylum dillonii | reverse complement strand
AATGAATTATATTGTAATTAATTAATTTTATTTAATCAATTGGTATAAAATATTTTAAAAAAAGAACCACTAACTCATTCCTTTATTAAATGGGGGGTATGAAGAATTTATCAAAAGTGAGATATCAAATTATTACCTCTATAATGATAGTTAATAACTAACTACTCACTTTTTATTCTTTACCCATTAATACCTTTCTAAACCCATCAACCAAGCATCCTCTTAGACTTGATTTTGTTTTAAGTAAAATAATATTATTTTATTTAAAGACAAATAATTAATTGAATAAAAAACCTTTTTTTTTTCTTTTAAGTCTGAAGGCTTAGATTAGATAGAAAGTTTTTGACGAGAATCACTACTTAACTGGGCGAGGATTTGGCACAAAGAATCTCATTCGACTTAACTGCAATTTACTTTAGTTGTATTTAGGCAATAAAATCTAAAAAGCTTTTTGCAACATAGATTAATGTAGTACTAAAAAGTAAGAATTATACTTATGATAAATTCAGAGGTTAGTAGTTAGGCAATAAAAGAGAGTTTTAAATTGTGGATTAAACATAAATAAATTAGAATACAAACTTTAAAAAATAACTAATAATAAAACAATGAGAATTTAATATTCAATAGGAATAAATCTTGATTTTCCGTCTCCTTCACTATTGAACTTGCATTAATCATTGACACTAAAAATAATCAATTTATTATTTAAGCATTCATTGTAGTAAATTTCTTTACCTATTTTCTTTTATGTTTAATTAACCGAAAAATGTATTCAAATTAACCCTTATTAATCAATAACCTGTATACGATCTCAAATTTAATTAATTAATAGCTTTACGAATCAAGTAAATCGACGAACTAGACAACATATATGCGATGTATATTTACTCTAGACAACTATTTTTCCTATAATTATGTCCCTAACATAGTACTTAAAAATTCTAAGCACTACTTTTGACTAAAAGAATTGAACATTAACCTGTTTACTTTAACAATTGATTGAATAAAATCACAAATTAGTTGTGCACCTAACTGTAAAATCAAACAATCAAATAATAACTAAGAAAAATAATTAATAATTAACTAATAAATCGATTCAAATAAAAAACAAAAGTCTCACAACATGGGCGTTCTTGATTTTCTTCGCTGTTTCTTGTCCAACCGCCGTCCTTGGTGCTTGATTTTTCTTTCTTTCTGTTGGGCGTTACTCTTCTCTATGGAGGTGTTCTGTCATCCTTCTCTCAGCCGCACCTCCTTGATTATGTTTTCTCTTCTTTTCGTTGCTTCAGCCGCCACCTTGTTTTCTTCATGCTAGCCCTCTTCTATTCACTGATTTGACAATTTAATATGTTTGTCCACGAATAGTGTCACTGTAAACCCTAGCATGAAACGCAGGCGTATGCGTTTCGCTTCCTTTCCCTCACGACTGTGCTGCATCGTTTTGGAGTGCATTGTTTTGCTCTTGGTTGTCCCAGTTTGTTGCACTACGTTGTTTGCTTCTACGCTACTGTGCTTCGTCGTTTTGGTCCTCCTTAGGCAGATGGTCTCCTAGCGCTGCATGTTTTTTATTCTTTTGTTTTCTTCTTATGTTGTCATTTTGTGCTTCCACCCACTGTAGCCTTCAAATGCAAGGCTAAAGTCTAAAACAAAATCTCTAAAATATTTTGTTGCTGACTGTCACATAGGTATCACTGCACGAGGCCATGTCCAGTTAGGTTCAATGCCTGGTTCAACTTTTTTTTGCCTCAAAATGTTTGACAGTTCTTTCTATTTGGTTCCAAAATACACCTTGACATAAAACAAGATTAATTTTCATTAAGTATGACTTCAAACTTAAAAAATACAGAAAATTAACACATAAAAAGATAGAAAATAAAAACACTAACAAACTCTCCCACACTTAATCTTTTGCTCGCCCTCAAGCAAATTAAACACATCCATCAAATTTTATCAATTCATTTTCAAAGAAACCAAACGCATGCAATCATTCAACCTTTGGTAAATCGAATGTCAAGCTACTACACACATCATGATTAATTTTCATAAGTGCACATAAACAAGCTCAACTTATGATACTATCATTCAAAGATAAGCATAAACTCACAATAAATTTTCATCATAGGTTTCACTCATTTCACTCAAGTGTTTATAGGTTGGTGTTTCGCTCAAAACTCTCTATAAGAAATCACACTACCATAGGCTTGCAAATACACCAATTCTCTTCTCCAATGATTACATGCTAAAATAAATTAAAAAGTCTTTTATTGAGGTTGTAATGGGGCTAAGGTTAAGGTGAGTCAAAAAGGGGTTTAAGTGGTTCTTCATAAGTAGTCATAAAGTACTAAGTATACAAAGGGACAACAAAATGTATTTATGAGAATTGCATGTAAATAACTAACTACTCAACACTTATTATTGCTACTATACTTTATTCTTTTTTTTGTTTTTTGTCTTTTTTATATATACTAAGGAAACAATGAATAATAATAGCAGCTAAATACAATGTGCTGTATGAGTAAAAGATCGGTAAACTAGTCTCAGAAAAATATAGCCAAAATTCCAAAACTAGCTAACTTAACACTTTATTAAACTTGTGCATAGGTAAGGCTAATAGGCTTTGATGTTTTAGAATGAGGTGTTTTCTTTAAGAAACAAAAGGGGTAAAGGCTTAAAGGGGTTTGCAAGGGGAAATAACATAAGTGGGTCATTTAAGTCAAGGGTTAAAAATAAGGGGGCTTAATCATTTCTATCTAGCATGCATCTAATAGATTCAAACTAGTTAAGAGCAAGTTCTGAAGGTAATCATCTAAGGGAGTATCACACATACAAAGAAATGAAATGAATTTTGAATAGAGTCATATAAGCTTAATTCCTCATATAGGCTAAATTGAAAATCCATTATGCTTCTATTCATTACCTAATCACTCTAGCTTCAATGTCTGAGTAAGATTATGTAACCAACTACTTTAATAGATTAACATAATTAACCTCCTATTCAACTGACCTAATTCGACTTCAGGTGCACAATTCAGTCTCATTCCAACTACTAAGATAGAATTTCATGGTTTAACACACATCACATGTAAATTAATAGACATAAAACAATCAAAATCAAAATGAGCAAAGACATAGTAAATTCAAAACGTACAATCACACAAACATTCAATGTTTCCTTCCTCCACACTTAATTTATATTGTCCTCATTGTACTCACAAAAAGAAAAAAAACAAGAAAATAAAGAAAATAAAGGTTTAAGAAGCTTTTGTGTTAATACATCAAGGTGTTGGTAGAAAAGGCGGTTGAAACTTCTGGTGTTCGAAGAAAGCGAGCTGGTTGTGCTCCAATCTGTCCAATCTGCGTTCCATGCGTTTTAGGGGTGCTAAAATAGTCGGATCACTTATAGAAGGATGTGTTGCGGTGGGCGTTGATGGTTGTGAAGTTGTGGCTGTGGAAGTGTTGGTAGTCGCAATACTTCTTTTTCACCAATGTGGGCGAGGGGCAGGTTGTACAGCTGGTCTAGGTGGGGCAAAAGTGTATCTATTAAACAAAACATAAATTAACGCATGCTTACCTTACCTCATTAGCGCCTGTCGCTATACATCTTTTTTTTAGAAAATTAAGATAAATAAAATGAAATAAAAAATGAAACAACTTAAATTAAAATAAATCTTGAGGTGCCTCTCAAGAGCACTTCTTTAATGTCTTATTAGCTAGACAAAAAATTTATTGACTTACTCAGAGTAAACTGGCTCAGCCAGTTCAATTTCTTCCGCAGTTTCAACCTATAAATTCTCATAATACGGTTTTAATCGGTGTTCATTAACTTTAAACATTTTAAAAGTATCTAAACTCTGAATTTCAACTGCACCATGAGAGAAAACATTAGTAACAACAAATGAACCTATCCAACGAGATTGTAATTTACCAGGAAAGAGCTTTAGTTTAGAGTGATAAAGAAGGACCTTTTGACCTATGGAAAATTCTTTTCTAGTTAAGATTTTATCGTGAAGGGCCTTAGTCTTTTCTTTATAGATTTTAGAACTCTCATAAGCATCATTACGTATCTCTTCCAACTCTTGCAATTGTAATTTTTGATTAATTCCAACCTCAGTTAAATCTAAATTGCATTGTTTGGCAGCCCAGTTAGTCTTATATTCCAATTCTACAGGCAAATGATAACGTTTTCCGAATACTAACCTGTATGGCGACATACCAATAGAAGTTTTATATGCTGTCCTGTATGCCTATAACGTGTTGTTTAAACACAAACTCCAATCTTTTCTGTTAGGATTAACCACTTTCTCTAAAATTGAATTGATTTCCTTGTTAGAAACTTCGGCTTGTCCACTTGTCTGGGGATGGTATGTTGTTGAAGTTTGGTGTGTAACGTCATATTTTTTCAATAAAGCCTCAACAATTCGGTTACAAAAATGAGTTCCGCGGTCACTAATTATTACTCTAGGCACTCTAAACCTGACAAAAATATGAGATTTAACAAAATCGACAACAACTTTAGCATTATTAGAATGAGTAGCCTTAACTTCAAACCATTTTGAAACATAATCAACAGCAATGAGAATATATGTCTTACCGAAAGAGGAAGGAAAAGGGACTATAAAATCAATTCCCTATACATCAAAAATTTCACATACCAGGATATTCGTGAGCGACATTAGATCCTTTGGTCCTAAAACACTTGTTCTTTCACATCGATCACAAGATTTGCAAAATATATAAGCATCATAAAATAGTTTAAGCCAAAATAAATCACATTTAGGCACCTTATGAGCTGTCTTTCTAGGATCATAGTGTCCACAACATGCAAAAGAATGGCAAAATTTCAATATAGAAGGGATTTCATCATCAGATACACATTGCCTAATTATTTGATCAAAACAATATTTCCACAGATGTGGCTCATCCCATGCATAATATTTAGCCTCTCTTTTGATTTTATCTTTTTCAGCTCGTGATAAAGTACTAGGTAAAGAGTTGGTAATCATAAAATTAACTATGTCAGCATGCCAAGGTGTTACCTATTAGGTGGTAAATAAATGTTCATCTGGAAATTCATCTTTCAGGTTGTCTGAAGTTATGTCTAGACGGATACGACTAAGATGATTTGCAACCAGATTTCAGTTCCCTTTTTATCCAATATCTCCACATCAAATTCTTGCAGTAGTAGAATCTAACGAATGAAACATGGCTTTGCTTCCTTTTTGGACAACGAATACTTCAATGCGGCATGATCTGAATAAACTATGACATGTGTGCCTAATAGATATGAACGAAACTTCTCTAGCCCAAAAATAATTGCCAATAATTCTTTTTCTATTGTTGAATGGTTTTTCTGGGAGTTGTTTAGCATCATGGAAGCATAGTAAATCACATGCGACACTTTCTTCATCCTTTACCCCAGAACATCTCCTAATGCATAGTTGCTTGCATCGCACATTATCTCAAATAGTAGACTCCAATCCGTGGGCTAGATTATTGGAGCAGAAATTAGATTCTCTTTTAATTCATCGAATGCTTTCCTACATGTTTTGTCAAACTTAAACTCCATATCTTTTTGAAGTAACTTGCATAAAGGTTGAGTGGTCTTCAAAAAGTCTTTAATAAAGCGTCGATAGAAACCTGCATGTCCAAGAAAAGAACGTACTTCCCGTACACTAATGGGGTACGAAAGAGATTTAATAATTTATATCTTAGCCTTATTAACCTCAATTCCCCTAGAAGACACTATATGACCTAAGATTATCCCTTGATGAACCATAAAATGGCATTATTCATAATTCAGAATCAAGTTATTTTCAATGCAACATTTAAAATTTTTTTAAGGTTAATCAAGCAAGTATCAAAAGACTCACCATAAACTGTAAAGTCGTCCATAAAAACTTCAATACAGTAATCTACATATTCAGAGAAAATAATTACCATACACCTTTGGAATGTGGCGGGTGCGTTACATAATCCAAATGGCATTTTTTGAAATGCAAAGGTGCCAAAAGGACATGTGAAAGTTGTTTTGTCTTGGTCCTTTGGTGCAACAGAAATTTGGTGATAACCTGAATAACCATATAAAAAACAATAATGATTTTCCCTGCAAGTTTTTGAAGCATCTGGTCAATAAAAGGAAGTGGAAAATGATCTTTATGAGTAACATAATTTAACTTCCTGTAATCTATACAAACCCTTCACCCATTTTGTACAGGGCTGGGCACCAATTCACTTGAAGTGTTCTCCATTATGGTTACTCCAGTTTTCTTAGGAACAGCCTGTACTAGACTTACCCATTTAATATCTAAAATTGGATAGATTATCCCAGCATCGATGAGCTTCAGAATCTCCTTCTTAACTACCTTCATCATTTGGTGGGTTCAATCTTCGTTGGGGCTGTCTTATTTCCTTAGCTCCATCTTATAATAAAATTCGGTGCATATAAATTGATAGGCTAATCCACTTCAAATCAACCACAGCCCATCCAAAAGCATCTTTGTAATTTTTCAACATACCTAATAATTGTGTTTCCCGTAAAGATGTTAGTCTACTCGAAATAATAACAGGAAGAGTTTCATGCTCACCTAAATACACATATTTCAAGTTACCTAGAAGAGCCTTCAACTCAAATTTTGGTGGATGTATAAGAGATGGCAACAACTTCAAATTCTTTATAGTTAGCTCCAAAAAACATACCTGCTCCTCCAAGTATTTGTTTTGCTCTAAAATCTGGATAGTGATATCCAACTCCTCAGGAATGGCAAGATAATTGGCCAGTGTTTTTCCTTCCTGAATATCCTAGCTATTTTCTAATGCAGTCCATAATTTATCTGGTCCATCTAAACAAAATGTTTCTTGCACTAAAGTATCAAGAAAACTCATAGAAACAAAAGATTGATCATCATTAGGAAATTTCACAGCATTATATATATTGAACTTAATCATATCACCATCAAGCTCCATAGTTAAAGACCCATCATAGACATCAATTTTTATTCTAGAGGTTTTCAAAAATGGTCTTCCTAATAAAATTGGGACTGAAGTGGATGAATCTTCATTACCCATCTGTAAGACATAAAAATCAGCAGAAAAAATCACATTATCAACTTGAATCAGGACATCCTCAAGAACACCCTTAGGATAGGGATTAGATCGATCAACAAGTTGGATTATGATACTAGTTTCTTTTTGAGGCCCCATATTTAGCGATTCATAAATAGATTTAGGCATAACATTAATCAACGGACCTAAATCCAATAATGCTTTCTCAATTTTTAGATTATCTATTTTACAAGGGATTGTGTATTGTGCGAAAATGTTAATAAATTTGGAGTAAAAAATAAAAACAGTAACAAAAACACCAAGATTTTTATACTGGTTTGACAATGCCTATGTCCAGTTTGGAGACGACTGAGTATTTCACTATAATCAATGAGAACATACAATAGTGTTTATCACTCAATTCCCAAAAGACCTAATTTAACCCAAGCTCACACATTCCTACTTGGAAGAGAAAGTAAAAAAAAATGCTCTATTTTTTCTCTCTCTCTCTCCCTCTCAGCTCTTTTAGATTTTCTACCCACTTCTCACACTAGAAATTTTTCTACTCTCTCTCACACACTCCCTTCCGTTGTTGCTACTTCTCTTTTATAGAAAAGTCAGTGGGTGAAGGCCAGCTGCACTGAAATCCATCGAAAGTTAGCCACCATTTCTGACTTTGAGACAATACTCAACAATCTCCACCTTGGCTCAAATCCTCAAAGTGGAACTCCCAATGGTCGTCTCCCAATCCCCTATGAGGCATTCAACAAATTTTACAAATACCTTGAGTAACGAAACTGGTTTTGTCAACATATCAACAGGATTGTCGGCGGTCCCAATCTTCTGAAGATGAATATCTCCCTCATCAATAATTTCACGAATAAAATGGAACCTCACATCAATGTGTTTTGTATGTGCGTGATGAATTTAATTCTTTGCTAAATAAATATTGCTCTAACTGTCGCAATGAACATCCATATGGTCCTGATGGACCCCTAAGTCATCAAGCAACCCTTGAAGCCAGATGGTTTCTTTAATAGCTTCTGTTACTGCCGTGTATTCTGCCTCAGTAGTTGATAAAGGAACTGTAGATTGCAAAGTTGATCTCCAACTCACTGGACCTCTAGTAAGAGTGAATACAAAACCTGTAGTAGACCTACGCTTGTCTAAATCACCTGTGTAATCAGAATTTACATATCCAACAACACATTGACCAGTAACTTCATCTTGCTGAATAATAAACCAACATCTACAGTACCCAGAATACACCGTAGAATCCATTTCACAGCTTGCCAATGCCCTTTTCCTGGATTATGCATATAACTACTGACAATACTAACAACTTGTGAAATATCAGGCCTAGTACACACCATGGCATACATCAAACTACCAACAACACTTGCATATGGAATTTGAGCCATGTAATGACTTTCCTCATCTGTGTTAGGAAACATAGAAGCACTAAGTTTGAAATGAGGAGCAAGAGGTGTAGTAACCGGTTTTGAATTTTCATTCATCCCAAAACGTTGTAGTACTGTCTTCAAATACTGCTTTTGACACAGACCAATCTTGCCTTTTTCTCTATCTCTTTCAATTTCTATTCCTAGTATCTTCCAAGCTTCTCCCAAGTCCTTCATCTCAAATTCATTACTTAGTTGAGTCTTCAATCTTTCAATCTCCACTTTGCTTTTACATGCTATAAGCATATCATCAACATATAAAAGCAGATAGATAAAGGTTCCATTTTGTAGCTTGCGAAAGTATACACAATGATCATAATGACTTCTTATGTACTTCTGCTTGATCATAAACCTATCAAATCGCTTGTACCATTATCTTAGAGACTGCTTCAAACCATACAATGATTTTTGCAATGAGCAAACCCAATTTTCTTTGCCAATAACCATAAACCCTTCTGGATGAGACGTAAAAATATCTTCCTCCAAATCACCATGTAAGAATGCCATCTTGACATCAAGTTGAGCCAACTCAAGGTCAAACTGCATAACCAAAGCCAACAAAATACGAATGGAAGAATGTTTTACTACAGGAGAGAATACCTCGTTGTAGTCAATGCCTTTCTTCTGAGCATAGCCTTTAGCTACCAATCTAGCTTTGAATCTTACACTGTCTTTTCCCAAAGATTCCATCTTCTTAGCATATACCCATTTACAACCAATTTCTTTCTTCCCTTTTGGTAACTGAACTAGCTTCCATGTCTTATTTTTATGAAGAGATTTCATCTCCTCATCTATAGATTTCTTCCACTCCATGCTCTCTGAACTCCTGACAGCTTCTTTGTAGGTGGATGGAATATCATCTTCAATAACAGGAAGTGCATATGCCACAATATTAGTAAACTGAGTAGGCTTTCAAATTTCCCTTCTTGATCTTCTGGTTGCAATAGAATCTTGTTGCTGTGGTGGTTCTTGTGTAGGTACCTTCTCTTCATTATCCTCATCCTCATCATCAAAATCAACTGTAGGACTAGTGTCTGTAACATCAGACCTTATTAGAACAACTGAGGTCTTTAATAAGTCCACCTGCTTTGAACTACTCATGGTCTTGGTCGCTTCAATTTCCCCTTCATGTTTGTTTTGATTAACCATAGCAATCTCATCAAAAGTCACATCTTTGCTTACATCAAATTTCTTCTCATCTGGACACCATAGTTGGTATCCCTTCACGCTAGTGCTAAAGCCCATAAAAAGATCTCTCTTTGCTCTTGGATCCAACTTGCTTTCCCTGACATGATAGTAAACAGGACAACCAAATATGTGTAAATACTTGTAATCAGTACAAGGTTTACCATATCATACCTCCATGGGTGTTTTGCCTTTGTTCGCAATAGTAGGCAACCGATTAATAAGATGGCTTGCATAAGTAATTGTCTCAACCCAAAACGCCTTGCCTAAATCAGCATTAGACAACATACACCGGACTTTCTCAAGCAAAGTACGGTTCATGCGCTCTGCCACCCCATTCTGTTGTGGTGTCTCCCTAATCGTGAAATGCCTCACAATACCCTCATCTTGACAAACTTCCAAAAAAG
>JANKYE010714790.1:0-10093 GCA_032467995.1 Erythroxylum dillonii | reverse complement strand
AAGGTATGTATGTTGAGAGGTTGGGTTCCGGTAACGGGATCCAACAATAAAACAATAGGTTAACTTACGGAAGTAAGTGGAAATGCAATTAGCATACATGTTACGCGATTAAATACTAATCTTGCATTCGATTAAACAATATGCATAGTTTTAATGCCTTATTTCCTAATTTAGAAATAATTGCCTAAGTGAAATGTAGTTTGTGGAGGTAAAGGAGAGGCACAGAACGCATGAATGTGTTTGGCGATAAGTTTGTAAAACTGTGGGTGCATTGTAATTTTTTATTTGAATAATTTTTTTGCAAAAAAATTGATGACATTTGATTTTAAATTGTATGATTATGAATTTTATGTGAATGATACATTACAAGTGATATTGCTAGTATAATTTTATGTTTTAGCAATATATGAATTAAAGTTTGAAAGTTGAATTTCATACAATTAGAAGTTATATTAAAATTATGTCATTGGTTGATAAAAAGAAATGAGTTTAGCCTATGGTATATCGTTAGGTTTTATACATGTTATTATATCGATGTATAACGATTAACCTATTATGGGTGAGGAATGTAAAATGGGCTTTGTAACTAGTGGTTAACTAGTTGTGGGTAAGCGATGTAGAACCAACTCCGTAACTAGTAGTTAACCAATTGTGGGTAAGCGACGTAAAACCAACTTCATAACTACCGATGTATAGCGGTAAACCTAGTACAGGTAAGCAATGTAAAACCAGCTCCATAACTAATGGTTAACCAGTAGCGAGGAGGCGATGTAGAACCAGGTTCACAACTTTATTCCTAAAGGTACCTTACGACAAAGACATTAGTCGTGGGTTATGTCATTGTTGAATGCAAAAACAAATTACTTGTTTTACGCTAAAAACCATTAAGTATATGAGTCATTACTTGTAGTAAAAAGCGGCTATCATCCCACAATGATTATGTTTAAACACCACTTAATCTAGGTTGTGCTTTGTTTAAGACTCAAATTCAAATAATAAAGACTGAAAATAAAATAAATAAAACAAACAAGCAACGAACAAATAATGTAATAAAGTTGATAGGATTGAATCATCTTATATTTTTATGTATTCCAATGTCTTTTCAATCCTGTTATTGTGTTTAAATACTCAATTTATGTTCATATTGTGTTTACATATAGATTAAAGGAGTGAACATAAATATATGCTAAAAGGAAGAAGTTTGACAGAGATTGGAGAGCCATCCATAGAGGAGGAACCATTAAGGGCATTTGGAGGAGAATCGGAGAAGACTCGGGAAATAACCCAGGGCCATGATCGTGGGGAGTCAGCCACAATCATGATAGAGAGCAGATATAATGGTCACGATCGTGCACTAAAGGCCACGATCGTGAATTATGCATAGATAGATGCGGACGACCTTACGAATTTACATTTTCAGGGGCTTTTTAGATTTTTTAGGCAGAGAAAAATCCTAGGTTTTTACCCTAAATGGAACATACTACATAAAGAAAGGGAGGAGGAATAAAAGGAAGACTATACACAATCTGCCACTTTTGGAAAACTTTAATAAGAGAGAAGAAGAAGAGAGAAGGAAAGAGCAGAGAAATTTTTTTTATTTTCTTTATTCTTAGCTAGTTTATTTCATTTTCAATGCTTTATATTCACATTTTTTAATATATTCATTCCATTAGTTTAGAACTTTCTTAGTGTTAATCACGTTTTTACATGTGCTAGGATATTTAGAATGAATGTTTGATGGATTTTATAGTTGAAACTTATGAATTTTGTAATGAACCTTTGTGATATATCAATGGATTTTTATTCCTACAACTTTCTAGTCTTAATCTTTGTTGTTTGAGTTTATTTATACGTTTTTGTAAATCTGAATTTATTGGGTATTTGAATGTTTAATGATTATGTTATAGGTTTTTTATTTAATATCAATTGTGCTTGATATGAACATGTGTGGCTAGAATACTTGGGGTTTGGAGATATTATAAGGGTGAAGGGATGGAAATTGTGAGAATGGTTTTGAACTTGTCTTAAATTGATACTTGTAGGTTTAGGTTGGTTTGGGATTTAGGATAAATGTCATGAATTAGGAATTGCTTGTAGGTTTGATCACCCTTTAGGTAATTTTCTAATTCGAAGGCTAGGGCTGAGCGTGTGATATGTAATAGTCCATAGTGATTCTCGGAAGTAGCAATAGGTTAGTTGAATTTATCAGTATAATTAATCAACTAATTTAGGATCCCATATCTTTAGGTTACATATTCTGAGCTTATGAGTAGGTGGCCTAAGTTAGTTGTTTCTTAGTACCTAATGCATCTTCGTTATTGAACTTAGAGACCTATTCTAGGTTATAGTGGAGATTAGGGGCATTTCTAGAGCTTATTAGTTTTGCCTGTTTTAGAGAAATTGAAGGTTCGAGAGCTTAATAGAGTCCATAGGCTAACACCATGATGAGAGTGCCTTTTATTTAGATTCAAGGATCAATGAACATCCAGGAATCCCAAAGATATCTCCAGCCCGCTTCCTTACCATTGTTATTAGACTTTTCTAAATTTGCTTTGTGCTTGTCTTTTTGGTTACGTTCATTACATATTAGCTCGCATCTTCATCAATTATAGGTGTTTTGTTTTCTTTTGTTACAACAATTGAAATATCATTTGCATCTAAGCTCTCTATGGTTAGACCATAGCTCACCATTTACTGCATAGTTTGGTAGTTAGGAATTTATTATTTGGTAGTTAGCAATAGGCTATCAAAAGTGCATAAACTTTGATTTCAAGATTAAATATTAGAGGTCACTTTTTCCTTATTTTGTCTTCGACCTACCTTGTTATATGAATTAAACCTCACCTAAGATGTCCTAATGTTTCAATTACCCTCTCTCAAGGTGTAGTCAAATGCCCCTAGCCAAATTAAATGGAATTGACTATGCAATCTCTCAATCTACAAAATCAGTCTACCAATTTAACTAGTTATGAAGCTATCCTATGGGCAATCAACTAATTAGTCAAGATCTCTCTCTAACTAATTAATTAACCTGATAAATGTAGGTCTATAGGGTGCCAACTCTCATTGTACAGCCCTACATAATTTTCCCAACTCAATTTCTCAATATATTGTAAAGTTTAAGCATAACATTTATCAAAAGTGTTCATTCATTCATAACAACAAAGTAGGAGTTTAACAAGAAGTTTAAAAATAATCTCTATAATAAATTCAGCCACTCATAATAGGAACAAGTTCCATATTCTCCATAATATAAAACATACTAAAAAAAACAAATACAATGGTAGCTCTCTTCCCTTTTCGTATCTATAAATCTGGAGAATGGAAACTTGATGGAAGCTCTTAATTATTTGTCCTGATTCCCACCTTTTGCACCTCGAAGCTTGTGATTTTTCGCGAACAATCCCCAAAACTTGTGAATGGTGGCTACTGAATATGTGTATGTGTATTAGTCACCTAGGATTTTTTTGGGGTCCAAAAAGACCGAAAAGTCCCTTGAAAACTTGAGTTTGGAAGTGTTCACACGTTTGTCCCGACATTGGCCATAATCGTGACATTGAGTATGTCTTTGTCACGACTGTGGCATGCAGGCCATGATTTTGGGCTAATCATAGTGCTTTTATCATGATCGAGGAATGCAGACCACGATCGTGGTCCAATACTGGTGCTTCTGTCACGATCATGGCTTGCTTGCCATGATCTTGGGCTTGTGTTTTGGTTTGGGTCTCATATAAAACTCCTCCATTTTTTTATATTAGCCCTGAAACACTAACAAACTCATCAAGGCACCTCAAATACACAACATTGAAGCTCACGAGCATGCTCTAAGCCATAAAACACTTAAAACATGAATATTTAATAAACTAACAAAATTCTAACCTAAGCATACACTAAATAATCAAATTAACAACTAAACATACACTAATTACCCGCTAAAACACGATGCAATCTACAACTATCAAAATCCCCACACTTAAACATTTGCTTGTTCTCAAGAAAAAGTCAAATACGAACAATAAAATTTTATCACTTCATTTTCACAAAGATTAAAGCATGTAATTCCTCAAACTTTAGCCAAATCAAGTGTCAAGTTACTACATACATCATGACTAATTTTCATTGGTGCACATAAGCAAACTCAACTTATGAAACCATCACTGAAAGATAGGTATAAACTCAAAATGGACCTTCCTTATGGATATCACTCATTTCTCTCAGGTGTTTGATGGTTAATGTTTCGCTCAAACTTCCTATAGAAAACCACACTATCATAGGCTTGCTAATACACCAATTCTCCTCCACAATAATTACATGCTAAGATAGATCAAAAGGACTTTGTTTTGGGCTTTAATGTAGCTAGGTTTAAGGTGGGTCAAAAAGGTTTTAGGGGTTTATCGCAAGCATTTATAAAGTACTAAGTGTACAAAGGGAAGACAAAGATAAACTTTTGAGATATACAAATGGATATGACTACTACTTCGCACTTAGTAACGCTACTACATGTTATCATTTTTCTTTTCTTTCTTTTCTTTTTTATTATTTGATTTTTTTTCTTTTTCTTTTCTTTTTATCGTTGAAAAGAAACAATGAACAAAAAACAACAACTATATGCAATGTTCTCTAAGAGTAGAAGTACTAACATTTGCTTAAAGCATCTCAGAAAGGAAAAAATTTGTAACAAAAAAAAAACAAACTACAATATCACTTAGCACTCTATTAACTTATGATTGGGCAAGTTATTGGGGTTTGTGGGTTTTAAAATGGGGTAATTTCAATAAGCAAAAGGTTAAAGGTTCAACAAGGCTAGCAAGGGATAATAAAAGAATAAGTCATTTAAGCCAATGGTTAAAACAAAAAGTGCCTTAATCATTTTTATCTAGCATGCATCCAGTACATTTAAATCGATTCAAAGCAAGCTATAAAGGTAATTACCTAAGGAAACGTCACACAAACAAGGAAATGAAATTACTATATAATGGAGTCATAAAGGCTCAATTCCTCATATAGGCTTCAATGAAAATCCATTATACTTTTATACATTACCTCATTGCTCAAGTGTCAAACACTGAGTAAGCTTATGCAGCCAACTACTTTCACCATTCCACATAGTTCACTCTCCACTCAAGTAGCCTAATTTAAGTTCATGCATGCATTTAATCTCATTCCAACTAGCATGATAGAATTTCATGGCAACATATGCATCACAAAGATTCAGATGTAAGGGAAATGACACGCCTAATATAATAAGCTAATATACGTCCTAAATGACATGCAAAAATGTAAACACAAATGCAAAGACTACCTCCCCACACTTGAGCAACACATTGTCCTCAATGTGAAAATGAGAACACCCAAAACCAACAAACAACACAATGAAAAAAAACATAAAACATAAGAAGAATAATAGAAGACAGTAAAGGTCAGATGGGCTCATGGTGGTGGGGGTGATGGAGGTAGCACGTTTTTCCTCTCATCCTTTAGTCCTCCAATAAGCTATGATGAACAACAAACCTATAAATAACCTAAAAACACATCATTGAGCACCAAAGAAATAAGAGATTGAATTAAGAGACAAGTTAAAACCCAATCAAAACTAAACTAAATACTATTAAATCAAAACATAGTCATACTAGCACAAAGACCAGCAAATGAAATACAAACATACTAATTAAGGTCATTAGCTTAACCATTCAATATGCAATCATAGAAGAGTGAGTGAAAAGAAAGAAAGTGTTGGAGTTATGTAAATATAGTGCCCTAGAAAGCAAGTGTATTTATATGTACCTTAATCTTCTTCAGTTACAGTTATGTAATGAAAATATTTATTATTAAAAAATAAAAGAGTATGGTTTTAATGAGCATTATATATCTAGTCATAAGGTACCCAGATTCTTCTTTAAGTAATATACATATACATAGGGATGTATGGGAAACATGTATACTATAAGATTCTAAAATAATTGATTCACAGTTGAATAATCAAGTTGGTCGCTTGATTATGGTTTAGACTATAGTACTGTGATTTATCTCCATGTAAGTAAAGGAGTTTACTTCAAGGGAATGATGAGTTTCATATCATAATAGTAGTTGACTATCGATAATGGCACTATTAAATGAATCTAGAATAAAGTATGTTTTCAAGAATAAAGTGGGTCGTTACTTTAATCTTAAAACATACAACTGAAGCATTCACTTATTATGGACCACAATCTTGATGAGTGCTGAACTCATATGTGTTTCATTATAATTGTTGATATGATCGGAATGGAATTTTTACAAAGTATTAATCTAGTTTCTGCATGTTGGAATTATTAATTGAAACATGTATCAGGGAACATTCACTCAAATAAAGAGTTTATAGCGATATCATCATTTCTAGATGTTTTAAGGAAATTTGGTGAATAAATTGGCGCCAGTAGTTTGATGGACTAGCTACCCATCAAGTCTTAACACCAAGATATGATCTTGTGTGTTATCACCATATAAAGTAAAACAGGAGATCTAGAAGGAAAAAACCAACATAGGGGCAAAACTGTAATTTCATCTTTTGTTGTGTGGATGGCTATAATAAGGTTCTAAATAGGGTTTTCAATTGGAAATAAAATATATGTTCTCATAATATTTAATAATTCAAGAGTTCAACTAATTGTCTTTAGTGGAATGACATTAAGTTAATAAGCTAGAATTAATTATAATGAGATTAAATTAATTATGAGCTTATTGGAGCTTGAATTATCTAAGTCCAATAACATTCCCCCCTTGGCTTCAAGGAAGGTTATCAAGCAAAGTAAGAAATTAAATGGAGGTTTTAGAAGCCCATAATTGAATGTTGGGCTTGTACTAATTAATGGTTAATTAGAAACCTAAATGTATATTTAGAAATGGGCTAGACTTTTTTTTAATTTAATTAATTGGATTAATTAAATTTTAAAAATTCTTAAAGAAGGGAAGGTGCATCTTCAATTTTATTAGGTTTGAATGTGCAGCTGCACATTTAACATTAAAATGCTAAATAAAGATGGCCTTTATTATGGTTTATCATCATTAAATGGAGTTATGAAATTACCATTAAATGGTTTAATGGTTATCTTTTAATGTTAGCATATAACTTATTAGCATTCATTGGATTAAAGAAGAAAGATGTTCATTGGATGGACCATCTTCCTTCTTTCATCTTCCAAAAAGATGTTCATTGTCATATTTAGGTTAATAGTCATTTCATATAACCATCTTAAAGACAAATGAGAAGAGTCTCATTTGTTGGCTACTTTATGATTGATTAAAGAAAGAAGTGATGCATTGGATGCTATTCTCTTCTTCCTTTCCAAGCATAACCGAATTTGATTGTGTAAGAATGTGTTCTTGCATGGTTTAACTCTATCTCTCCTTTCATGCACAAGTGAGTCAAAATTTGCAAGAGAAGAATCTCATTTTTGGTTCACTTCTTCTATGAAAAATCTCCTCCAAACATTTCTTCTCCTTTCCCACCAAAAGATTTTGTTAACCAAGTTGTCCTAGAAGAACAAGAGGTAAATCAAATTGGTTAAGGATACACCAACAAGGAGAGGATAGATTGACAAAGGAAAGGATTCAAAAACAAAGGCATTGGACACAAGAAGGAGAGGATAGCGCAGTGAGGAATTAAAGCTATAGCGAGAGAGTCGGTAATAATCTTTATCTTGTTTATGTTTATGATCATCCTTATACCATATCATGTATAGATTGGCATGATGATTTGGATATATTGCTTCTGTTGCAAATAAGATTTCTAAAAGTTTTGAAATCTACCGATTCTCCAATTATGGCATGCTTTCTTTTTCCGATCCAACAATTGGTATCAGAGCCAGTTTCTAATGCATGATTTTGATTCCTATATGGTTAATGCATAGGTTGGCAATAATTTTTGTATGCTGCATATTTTTATGTGATAGGAATTTATATGGTGTATGTAATGCTCTTTTGGTTGTTCATAGATGTTAAATTTATCATGTAAGATTTCTTCATTTGGTTTGTAACAAAGAGGGTGGTTTATCGTCACCATGTTTCCTCCTTGGCTTCATTTTTCTATTTTCTTTGATTTTGTAATGTACAAATTGATATAATGATGAAGATGAAGCAACCATGGATGGAAGAAATGGAAAGGTAAAGGTAAAGGTTTCAGTGTATCCTTTTGTGTATTAGTATAGTTTCGGTATTGTGAAAACAAAGGTGTTGGAATTTTGTTTCAATGAATCTAATTTCGGTTTTTTAGGTAAAAAAAAGTGCTAGATTTTCTTTTCAAGGAACCAAGTTGTTAGACCCCGATCTTTAGGTGGCAATTTAGAGATATTAAATGAAATTCAATTAATGTTTTTGTATATGTATTGTGTTATAGATGTTGTATGCTTTAAGGAAATTGATAAGAAAATAAATCGATTAGTTTTGATGACTTTGATATTCGAATAGATTTGTATGGGTTATGAAAGTAAAGTGAATGAGTTGATTGAAATGGAAGTTGAAAATCAAGAAATAAAGAGAAAAAGTGTGAGAATTTGAAGAATTAAGAAAGTTTGACTTTTGAAGTAGAGAGTTGACGTTTTTTATTTAGGCATAATTTGAGAAATTGATCTTCATGAAACTTGTAGTTTCTGTTGAAAGCTTTCTGTCACCATAAAGTTTGATATTTTTCGATATCGGGAGTGAAAGTTATGATCAGTCAAAGTTAAGTATTACTTTGCTTTGTTTTGTGAAAATGTCCATAAGTGTACATTTAGGTGTACGGTGCTTTGAGGCCAATCGTCGTACTGATGTGATCTGAATTGAAGTAAGTGGTCTACATGAAAGTCATAGCTTGCTTTTCAATCTTTCCAACGCTATAAAGTATGCAATTTTTGGATGTGGGAATTGCAAGATATGAAATTTGGAAGTTTGGTTGAGGTATAAGATGACAAATTACAGGGCAGAAACGTTGATTGAAACATTGACATAATTAGAGGTTGAAATTGCCTTTAAATTCTTCATGAAAGTTTTAGATTATGTTTTGATCTTTCCATTGATGTAAAGTGTGGAATTTTTGGATTATGAAATAGGAAGTTATGATTTTTAGAAGTTTCTGTTACTGTTTGGCATGATCATTAGTGGGCAGAAACTTTGAGTACATTTTTTACTCCCTTAGAGCCCAAATTGATTTTTTTGTCCTTCATGGAAGTTTTAGAACTTCCTTTTATCTTTCTATTGATACCAAATTTGTCAAATTTGGAGTTTGGGATCAAGAGTTGTGAATTTTGGAAATTTCGGTTATTTGTATGCCATTTTCACTCCTTCTGTTTTTGTTATTTCATTCCCAATCTGACCCTTTTTCAATCTTTTGCTTATAATTTCTCCGTCCGACATACGATTGACTTGGTTTTTGAAGCGTTGGATTTCTAAGACTTTTATCTACATTTTCATGGGAAATTTATAATTTTTGAGATTAAATTTAAAGATATTGATTTAATTAAAGTGAGTTGGGAAATTTTCTGAGCATGGTTCAGTATTTTGGGAAATTCTTGATCTGTGGAGATCTGATTGTTCTGATTCTTGTGGCAAAATAAAATTGAGACTTAGGGCTACAAGTCATATGAAGGAATCGAATTTCAATTCAGTCCCTAAGATTTTCAATTTCTGAATCGAAGTTGAGTTTAGTGTTCAGTCTTGGATTAGTATGGTCTGAAAGTGTTTTGGCTATAACTTCTTCATTTCTGAACCGAATTGAGCATTTTTGGTCTCTTTAGAAACTTAAGACATAGAGGAACATTTCTCTAGAAGGAAGTTTTGGCAAATTCCTTCAAAGTGATGGTGAGAAAAATGTCCTAAATTAAGCATGAATTAAAATGAATGTTAGGGGCAATTTTGGAAGATCACTTAAAGGGTTAAGTTTTTAGGCTAATAAGTGAGGGCTTTTTGGTCTTTTTCTTTCATTAAATCAAAGAGAAGGCACGAAAATGAAAAGAAAAAGAAAGAAGAGAGAGAAATGAGAAGACTAGTTTCGGTGAGTGAGAAAGAAGGAAAGAAGAAGAGAGAAAGCTTAGGGATTTCGATTTTATGGGCTTCAAGCATGATTTTTTCGTAGATT
>JANKYE010714780.1:0-10094 GCA_032467995.1 Erythroxylum dillonii | reverse complement strand
ATTTGCTTCCAAGTTGTTCATGAAAGTTGTAGAACATGTTTTGATCTTTCTTTTAACATAAAGTTTGGAATTTTTGGTAAAGGGAATAGCAAGTTATGATTTTTGCAAAATGGTATACTGTTTTGGGTAATATTATGAAGGCAGTAACTTTGAATGCATTTTTGACACCCTTAGAGGTGAAATTAGTTTTTGTGTCCTTCATAAAACTTGTAGAGTTTTCTGTGCTCTTTCCATAGACACCAAATTTGTAAGATTTGGACTTCTAAATCAGAAGTTATGCATGTTAAAAAACAAAAGGAATTTTCAGTGTTTAAAAAAAGAGAAATTAGGGCAGAAGCTCGCCCGCTCTCGAGGGCGACGCCTCGCCCTCGCGAGAAGGTGAGTCGGCTCGCCTCGCGAGGGCAATGCCTCGCCCCCGCGAGGCAGATTGGAATATATATATAAATAAATTGTTTTGTTTTGAATTTTTCTTTCTTTTGGGCATAATTTTTTCGTCCGACATCCGATTAACCTGATTCTCGAGGCATCGGATCCGTGGATTATTTAATTTCATTTCTATGTAAAATTGGGAATTTTTAGAGATGAAATTGACGTGGATTGGTTAGGTCAAAATGAGAGGGCAAGTTAATTATTTTCTGATCATTGCTTTATTAATTTTTGGACCTATAGAGATTCGAATTTCGTAATTTTGGTGTCTTTGATTTTCTAAGTTTTAGACGAAATTTTTGTAATGAAAATTTTTGGAATAATGCCGGGAATGTCACGAACATGCATTGTACACTTTTTTAATTACTACATGTGCATTATTAAATATGTCTGCTTGTATATTTGATAATGTATATATCTTTTGATTGTTATAGAGGCACATTTGGAGCGTTGATTCACCCACGTTGCTGAGACTTCTAGGCATTAGCTCAGAAGTTATAGGTGAGTAACCTAGATGGGTCTCTCAATTATTATATGTCTACGGTGGTGAAGAATGGCGGGTTTTGTGTTTGATTATAACTGTGGATTCTGGACAGAATGTCCGATGTATTGGGAGTTTTGACATAGAAGTGCTTGCGATGTGATGATATATGATGATTTGTGATATGAAAATTACTTGCCTCTGATGTGATAAATTGTGACATGTGGATTACTTGTGATGCATGTACTGTTAAATTGGAACATATGCATTTCATACATGAATGCATGATCAGATAATGACAGTTGTGACCGGAGCAGCCACCGAGAGCTAAAAGTTCAACGTATTGGGCCTCGAGCCCACACTGATTTAGAGCCACAGGTTCACCGATTAATGCGTCCATATTGGGACAGTTTAGGGACTCGGTCACAACACCATAATAAAATGAGAAAAGTGTCACATTCGCATTCCATATGCATTTGATTGAATAAATTTGATAGGGTGAAAGACAAAAATGCCTTATATTTGTGTGATATCAATCATGTGACACTTCTGAATGTGCAATTGTAAATCATGTGGTACTTCTAAATGTAAATGTATGAAATAACTGTTACCTGCTTACGTGTTGCATGAATTGGCTGAACCATCGATGATGGTTCCTCACTGAGTTCGCAAACTCACCCAAAATTGCAACTTATTTTTTAGATTCGCGAGTAGACCCCTAGCTCCAGAAGGACTTTTCGAGCCGTGTAGATAATTTTGGCAGCAGAAGAAATGGCTCACAAGTCAGTCAGCTGGGACTTTTGGGATGACCTAGTTAGGACTGATGTTTTGTATTTTTCCTGTATAGTAAGTAACTAATTTGTACTAAGTTTGTGGAGTGATGTATGAACAAAGACAGTTGTAAATTTCTGATTTTGATGAAATGAAATGGAAAAAAGTTTTGGTTTTAAAAAGTTGTGATTTTGATATTGACGTTTTATTATTATGATGCCATATGGAGTATAGTAGTGATCGTTCGTAGCGCTTTCTTATCGTAGGATATGTACCAGAATGACCTGTGGGCATCCCGGTGTGTACCCTGCGGTAAGGGGGTGCTACATGATACCCCCTAAAACGAAAAACGTTTTGGTTTTAAAAAGTTGTGATTTTGATATTGACGTTTTATTATTATGATGCCATGTGGAGTATAGTAGTGATCGTTCGTAGCGCTTTCTTATCGTAGGATATGTACCAGAATGACCTGTGGGCGTCCTGGTGTATACCCTACGGTAAGGGGGTGCTACATGATACCCCCTAGGAGGATACGGGGTGCCATGCAAGCAACATAACATACATGCATATAAAATCGAGACAAAACCAAAACATACAAAACATTCATCATGCATTCTCAAAGCTCAAAGCAGAAGCAATGCAAAGCAGACATACATCATAATACACTGAGCTTAATACAACTTGTTCCAAACCAAAACTAGCCTGAATTAAGGATATTACAAACCTAAAATAAATCCAAATTCATGTACATCAAAGACAAGCCAAAAACAAATTCCAAAAACATAGTTTTAACAAAACAAGACTCAGACTCTATTGGCCATTGCGGTTGACTCGTCCTAGTCCTTATGTCCATCTCTCTGAACCTACACGGGACAAATCCACCGTACTAAGCATATAGCTTAGTGAGTAATAACTAATCTATGTATAAACTGACAACTAATTATACACAATCATGATATATCAAAAGCATGCATCAACAGTTTATCGGAATGAACAATTCATACATATTATATTGGATCTTAGACAGATTGTACAGAAATAGAACTGAGTCTCAAGAGAGGGTATAAACCCTTCATAATTAGAACACAATTTCTTTTTTATATCAAAATCAAACAAAAATCAGAATATAAAATCATATGACTGTTAGATCCATTTACAAAAGCGGGTAACGAGACTTATACAAGAGATACCATGATTGGTATCAGCAGGAGAGATATATGTCTCGATATCAGGAGACACCGAAGTGTCAATACAGGAGATACCGAGGTGTCAATAACAAGAGCAGCTGCAGACCCTTCTAGGCATGCCTATTTACCCACAACTAGGGCTCAACAGTTTTAAAACAAAACAAGGTCATTTCAGACATTTCATGTGCAAAGCAAATAGTTAATCATATTCACATGCAAGTAGCACTTTCAATGATATCAACATGCATAAAACGCCTCGGGCAGTCATTGTATGAAATTCAAAACACAATCAGCATAAATCAAATTCAACAAGCAGAACAAAGTAAGGTAAGTAGCCCTTCAATATCACATTCATCAATCAATACCTCGGACCTTCATGTTTGGATTCAGTATACATTCATCAATATCAAATTCAATTCAGTAATAAACAAAACAAATCAAGGTGAGACCATCTTAGGTTACTCACAAAAGTTACAGTCTAAATTATTTACAAAAGCTCCCTGTTTGCTTATTGCCTCGAAGTTCCGACAATATCTGGAATAGGTCACTCTAAGAGTTCCTCTAAAACATTCAATACAAACATATATTACTATTTTGCACAATTATGAATTCAATTATGCACATTCATGTATACTGAACATGTATGATGCATGTTTCTTATCCTTAATCTTATCACATTATAATCATGTGAAATCATACTCAATCCCTCAATCCAGATTTATTTCACAATTCACTTTAGGTCCACTTTGCTCAATTATTCTCATCAGGAAGGTGAGGTAATTAGGTAATACTTCCTTCTAGAAAGTTTTCCCTCTTTGTCTTAGGTTTTCGATGATACCAAGTTCATCCAATTTGGTTTAGTATTCAATGAGTTATGCTCAAAATACCACAGACTATGTACATTTGATATTTTGACTAATGCATGATCATGCCTCCAAGTTTTACACCTCATAACTCTCAAATACAATATCCAAAAATTACAAACTTTATATCAATTTAAAGATAAGATAATAAGCTTCAACATTGGTGAAGACACCTCAGTCTAATTCAGCCTAAATAAATACAGTTTATTCAAAAATCACAGGATATGATTTCTATCCCTGGTAGTGCTACAACGTAAGCCAAGACTCAATTTCATGCCAAATTTTGAAAATCTTAGAGACAGAATTAAAATTCAACTTCTTCAAGAAAGTTGTAGAAATATGTCTCTATTTTAATCTGAATTAAGAACCAACTCCTTTAAAGGTCCACAGTGAAAGTTATAATCGAAATTCCAAAGCAAGTTCAGTGAAAACACTTCATTTCTTCCAGCTTTTCCACAAACAGACTTTCGGATCAATGTTACACGATCATTTTGACAATGAAAATGAAGGATTTAGGCTAAACATTCTTCTACACATTTGTTCCTTTATGTTTTAAGTTTCTATTGACACCAATTTTATGCAATTTGGTTCAGCATTTTGAGAATTATCTCCAAATGACTACAGACTGTTCACAAACAGTAACAGATTCCAGATACTCAATTTCCAGCCAACTTTTGACACAATCAGTGACAGAAATCAAATTTGACTCCTTCATGAAAGTTGTATATATAAGTTTCTAGTTTAATAAAAATTTAAATCCATCCAATTTGAATACCTACAGAGAAAGATATGGCCAAAGTACCGAAACTTATCAAGTAGAACTACTCATCCAAACCAGTTTCCAGCATCAATCATAACATCACAAGACATATTTATTAATGAAATAACTTACAAATATGATGATCCAAGCTTTAGCAAAGGTCCAGAAGTTGAGAGGGGGAGTAGGAGAATGAAATTTTGTGTGAAAGAAGCCAAAGTGAGGGAGTAGGCTGCTAAAATGAGCTGGAGTTTTTCATCTATTGCTTTGCTAGGTGTCCTTAATTTATCAAGCCACATGTCTTAATTCATGTAATGCATCAAGACACATGTCTTAGTGCTTGTAATGCCATTTGCCTACTTAAAATGCTGCCACTTGTCACCTATAAAATCGGTCTACATGTCAATCATCCAATGATACCAAATGTTATTTAAAGTATAGGTTTAGTCATACTAATTTTCATGTACCAACTTCACTTGACACTTGATACTTTTCCTAGTCCAAATATACATTTAATTACCTTAATCCTCTAAGGGTATTAATTAATTCCAATTTACTCAATTCTTTCATATTCTAATCATAGCAAAATTCTAACTCCCACCACACATGTACTTTCATAATCATGTATTACTTCAAATAGGGTACACTTTGGGGCCTTGCAACTCTTTCCTCCTTAAAAGAATTTTGTCCTCGAGATTCATACATTTTAAAAAAGTTGAGGATATTGAGTTTTCATGGTTTCTTCAGGTTCCGATGTTGCTTCCTCAAGTCCATGATGTTGCCAGAGTACTTTTAACAAAGGCACTGACTTGTTCCTGAGCTGTTTAACTTCTCTGACTAAGATAGAAACTGGCCCTTCTTCATACGACAAATCCAATTGTACCTAAATTTCTTACACTGGAATTTTATGTGTCACATCAAACCGATATCTTCTTAGCATAGAAACATGAAACACATCATGTAACCTGGCCAATTCTTCAGGAAGAGCCAGTTGATAAGCTATTGGTCTAATTCTTTTCAGAATTTCATAAGGTCCGATGAATCGTGGACTAAGCTTACCCTTCTTTCCGAACCGAAGTATGTGTTTCCATGGTGACACTTTCAAAAACACCTTAATACCCACTTGATACTCAATATCTTTCCTTTTTTTATCAGCATAAGACTTCTGCCTATCACTGGCAGCTTTTAGTCTTTGTTGAATAATCTGAATCTTTTCTTCAGTATCTTTTAGAATTTTTGGCCCGATCATCTTGTTTTCACTCAACTCTGTCCAACATATCGGAGTTCGACATTTCCTACCATACAACGCTTTATAAGGTACCATGTCAATGCTCGTCTGATAACTGTTATTGTAAGCAAACTCCATCAAAGTCAGATAATTATCCCAACTCCCTAGAAACTCTAACACACAACCCCGCAACATATTTTCCAATATCTGTATAACTCGTTCATATTGTCCATCTGTCTGTGGATGGAAAGCAGTAATAAACTTAACCTGAGTTCCCAGATCCTTCTGTAAACTTTTCCAGAATCTCAAAGTAAATCGAGGATCACGATCTGAAATGATAGAAAATGGTACTCCATGCAGTCTCACTATCTCATTCACATACAAATTTTCAAGCCTATCCAAAGAATAGTCAGGACGAACAGGCAGAAAATGAGCAGATTTGGTAAACTTATCCACAATTACCCATACCGCATCATGCTTCTTTTGAGTAAGAGGAAGTCCAGTAACAAAGTCCATGGTAATGTTATCCCATTTCCATTGAGGAATAGGAATAGGATTTAACAAACCAGATGGAACCTGGTGCTCAGCCTTAACCTGCTGGCATGTCAGACATTTTGCTACATAATCTACAACATCCCGTTTCATACCTGCCCACCAGTAATACTGCTTCAAATCCTGATACATTTTGTTTCCACCCGGATGCATAGTAAATACTGTATTAAAAGCCTCAAATAATAGCTTCTTCTTCAATTCATCATTAGTTGGCACACATAGCCGATCCTTATAATACAATTCACCATCACCTTGTACAGAAAAATCAGACTGTTTACCTTCCTGAGTAGCCAAGATAAGTGGTTGTAACTTATCATCAACTCTTTGAGCGTCACAAATCTCCTGTCTCAAAGTAGGCCTTGCTTTCAATTGAGCCATCAAAGCTCCATCAAATCCTAGTTGTCATCCATTCTGCTTAAGTGATAATGCTGAGATGATCTTTCGACTCAATGCATCAGCTACAACATTAGCCTTACCCGGATGGTAGTCCATAATACAATCATAGTCTTTAAATAATTCCAACCAGCGTTGTTGTCTCAGATTGAGTTCCTTCTGGGTAAGCAGATATTTCAGACTTTTATGATCTATGAAGATTCTACATTTTTCACCATATAAGTAGTGCCGCCAAATTTTTAAGGCAAACACTACCGCTACAAGTTCCAGATCATTAGTAGGGTAATTCTGTTCATGAGTCTTTAATTGCCTAGAGGCATAAGCAACTACTTTTCCTTCCTGCATCAAAACACAACCTAAACCTATTCCAGATGCATCACTAAACAAAACATACTCCTTACCAGAAATAGGTTGGACCAATACAGGAGCTTCAGTAAGCATACTTTTAGACTAATCAAAGCTACTCTGACATCTATCAGACCATTCCTACTTCACTCCCTTCCGTAACAGTTTAGTTAAAGGGGATGCTATCACCGAGAACCCTTTAAAAAATCAACGGTAATAACCAGGTAGACCTAGAAAATTTCTTACTTCTGTTATAATTCGAGGTGGCTGCCAATTAACAATCGCTTCTATCTTATTAGGATCAACTTTAATCCCTTCAGAAGAGACAACATGCCCCAAAAATGATATCTCCCGAATCCAGAAATCACACTTACTCAGCTTAGCATACAACTGTCTTTCCCTTAGGGTCTGTAATACAATTAGGAGATGTTCACTATGATCCTGTTCATTCCTAGAATAGACCAGGATATCATCAATAAATATCACAACGAACTGATCCAAATAAGGCCTGAAAACTCTATTCATCAGATCCATAAATGTTGCTGGAGCATTAGTTAACCCGAATGGCATTACTAGGAATTCATAATGTCCATAACGGGTCCTCATGTAGGGATCCATGATGACTTCAGGTCAGAGGACTAAAGTCAAACCATATTGAGAATCACTAATAACATGAAACCATGTAGTGTTCTCTTTATGGGTCGGTCCCATATATGTTCTCTAACATATATCTATGTTTCTGATTTGATAACTTATATCCATGATCAGTAAAACGTGATCATCAATCAGAACACATACTAGCCTTAATTCATTATTGTTCCACCAATAACGATCGACCTGGGACAATTTAGAATAGTGTTATAATGCTTATAGTTTTACTATCAAGTCACATACTTAATGACATAAGCCTAATACTATTTATAGAATGTAAATCACATTACATAAACGACATACATACATATATAAAAAGAATACCTCATAATATATTATTAACAAGTCATAATGTTAATACATGAATCACATATATCCATTAGCCTAGGGTACACTACTAACATCAATTTCATCTTTTTAGTGTTGAAAATCATCTGAGAACATTTAAGAGACAAATCCATCAATTTTGAATAATAATTTGAACAATGAGAAAGATTTATATATTAAATGAATGCAAAATGACAACTTAACAATAATAATATTTTTATATGAATTTTTTTATAGCAGTGGGGCCAAGTGCCCCCACTTACCCCCAATGTACATCCATCCCTGCTAGACCGGACCTATAACCTGATCGAGCTACCACTTTTAACTTGTGACTTAGTCAAATCAAGCTGGGTCGGAAGACATGATTTGATATGACAGACTTATGTCTAATATCTTATTTTCTTATAATAAAGGTAATTCGACAGGATGATGGAATCTATATTTCCCAAAAGACGCATACGAATGATATTTTGAAAAAAAAATTTAAGATGGAGGATTCAAAACCAGCTCTCTTCCTAGTTGAAGAGAAATTGAAACAATTAAAAGAAGACAAAGGGAGACCTATAAATTCAACTTACTACAGGAGTTTAATTGGAAGTCTGAGGTATTTAACCACAATCATATTAGATATAGTTTTTGGAGTTGGATTACTTATCAAATTTATGGAAAAGCCTTGTACTTGTCATTTACAATGAGCAAAGAGAATTTTTTGATATATCTAAGATACTTTGAATAAAGTAATTTTTTATGCAAATATTAATTATGTAAATCTTGCAGGTTACATAATATAGTAATTGTGTTAGAGATATAGAAACAAGAAAAAGCATATCAGTTTTTTTTCCATCTTGGCACTAACACAAATCTTGGTCTTTAAAAAAACAACTCATGGTTGCATTATCTATAGCTGAAGCAGAATACATTGTAGCAACTAGTTGCGGTAAATAGGCAGTATGACTAAGAAGAATGCTTGAAGTACTACATCAAAAGCAAGATACTCCAACAAATTCATTATATGATAATAAGTCCGCAATAGCGTTGTGCAAAAATCTAGTTTTTCAAAGGAGATCCAAGCACATGGACATTCGATTTTACAAAATTCGTGAGCTAGTAACTAAAATGAAAGTAGTGATTAATTATTGTCACAATGAAGAATAAGTTCAAAAAAATTTACTAAATTACTAAAATTTGAGTTGTTTTACAAATTAAAGAAATTGTTGGGGATAATAAATTTTTCTGGCTTAATTTAAGGGAGGAAATTTCAATAAAAAAATCAAGCTAGAAGTGCCTAGAAAGGAGACAAAAAGACATGCAACATTATTAGATGGTATTCAAAATCATCACGAAGTAAGTGGAGAGAGACAACGACTTGTAGCCGAAATGAAACAAGTGGAGAAAGAGGGCTTTCTTTTTCTTTAAGCATTTTATATGTTTTGATCAAATTTTTGGTCCAATAAGATATTTGCTTGTGTGAGTAAAATTTTATTTTTTTTGTTTCGTATAAAAGGAGTGTAATTGATGGAGTTGTATTGTATTTTTTTTTTGGGATTCTATGAACTCTCTTTCTCTCTCTCTCTTGGGTGTGTGTGTTGTCTCATTCGACATCAGGCATCACCACTGTTTTCTTCATTAAAAACTTACCCACAAGCTAGGAGTTAGGTTCGGTAAAATCTTAAAAGACGTTAACTACATGCCAACACTGAGAACTCGGGCTGCCTTACATTTACTAAGTGCTTGTTTTGATGGGCTTTTGGAAGGTAAATAAGTACTTTTTTATTACAAAAGCCTTTTTATTAAGAAAATGAGTGTTTGACTGTAAAATAAAAAGCACTTCTTTAATAGATATGACTTTTTTGACAGCCAAAATACAGCATTTTAAAAATTTTAAATTTGGAGCTTCTAAAAAAAGCCTTTCAAGTGGCTTTTTCGAGTAGATTTTTCATATCAATTAATGAGCCTATTTTTAGTCCATTTTAACTGTATGTTTTACACTTAATTCCCACAATGCCTACAAACTCATCTTCACGTTTATCTTATAAACTCATCTTCTCTATTACAATAAAATGTATAATTTATTATGTATTTAACTAATTACTAAACTTGAATATTTATTTTG